>JARHVA010006390.1:907500-927139 GCA_037957365.1 Torreya grandis | reverse complement strand
AATAATATATGACCACTCAGATGCTTATGGGTTTATCTTCACCTTCACTCTAGTGCATTCAGATCTAGGTCATGGTCTATCATTCCTCATGAAATGGTAAAACCCTAGTTATTCATCTTGATAGTGACCTTGGAGAAAATGGTTTAGTGGGCTCATAGTGTCGAGATAATCCTAAATAACCCTCTATCAATGGGTGTTTACTATATATATGCTACTCTAAATAGGGTCTCAAACTGATGTAATTTTCCCCTATGTGTTGGTTTATGTGTGAATCATGTAATATGTAGAAGGCATGTACCACAGTGACCTAGCTTATAACTTGGAAAATTAGGATCTTGGGTAGATCTTTTAGTATTTCAAACCTATGTGTGTGATTTCCCTATGATTGATATGAAAATATGAAAAAATAGGGAGGTTTTGCTCAATTGAATTATTTTAATAAGTTACGTTGGTATGTTCTTGGGTTAGGAATGAATGAGGTTTGATATTATATTTATATCAATCCCTTTTGAGAAATAACTCACATTAAATCACTCAGGTTAACCATTAAGAAAATTTTCATTTGTAAATTATATGACTTTAGGGCACTAGACACTTATGTCATATTATGACACCTATGTCAAAGCAGGAGTCTATTTAGGATGCTAGTTTCAATGGAACAACAAAGTAGGGATAGGTTTATAAATTTAAAGGGCATAAGACAAATATTTTAAGCATTCTAGGCAAGAGAGAAAGTCTAATTCACAATATAAAGCTAGTCAGACCAAGAGATAGTCCAAGGGGCCCAAGATAAAGTAGATGTGAGACTTTCAAAAGTGGAAAAGTTCCAAAACTAAAAAGAACAACCAAGGTCTAAGTTTTCCAAGTGTACAATACTAAGGTTCTATATAATCTATAAATTAATGTCTACATCCCATTAATGTTAAGTGGGTATAAATGTAATAATGAATTATACTTTGTAAACCACCTATGATGAGTTTAGGGTACATGTAACATTTGAAAGATTTAAAAAACATTCATCATGCCAATATCACCCTTTGAAACAAAATGAATTATAATCCATAAATTACTTAGAGCAAGTTTAGGCTAACATGATCATGAGACTACATCTCACATTTTGTCATGAATAATAAACCAAGAATTTTAGATCTTTTTATAACATAAGTACCTCATAGAAGATATAATTTTAAGTACTATGTAAAATATAAACTCACATATCGTTAAGTTTACCAAAATCACATAGATTGACATATTAAAATGTTTTAAAATTTTTATAAGTATAGATAAGAAGAAAGAAACACATGGACATTAGGAAGTGACATTTTCATGCACACTCCCCCTTAATGGAAACTCTTAGAGGCCCAATATTATATTAAAATTATAAAACCTGGTAGAACCAATTCTTTTTGTGAAGATATATACCACTTATTCATTCATAGGATAAAAGTGAAAATCAATATCACCATTTTGAGGAATTTTTCTCAAATAAAATATACATGAAATTCAATATGCTTATTTATTTGGTGTTTAATTAGATTTTTCCAAATATTTATATATATTTCATTATCAAAAAGAAAGGTGGTAATGTGAGAAACATCAAAATGGAGTTATTCTAAAAATATTCACAACATGTCTTCTTTATAATCTTCCATATCACTTTTATATTATGCTTCTATAGAAGATATAGAAACAATAGATTTTTTGTGTTGATACAAGTGATAACACTTGCACCAAACTTCAACTCATCTCTAGACAAAGAATTTTGATCTATAATAGATTTAGCATGATCAACATCACAATAAACATATAAGTTAGCATTAATATCAATGTAAAAATCATATAAACAAAAATTTATAGTTGATCTGATATACTGAAGTATCCACTTTGATAATTTCCAATGATCCAAGTAACGATCCTATATTTATCTAGAGGAAACAAATATAACAAATGAAATATCTTGCCAAGTAATAGTTAGATAAATCAAACTACAAACTAAGGGTTTATATAGAGTGGGGTGAGCTTTATCACAAACAAGTTTAGGATCAAGCTTCACACCAACTTCAATAGTTGTATATTTATTCTTAGAATCAATCATACTAAATTTAACAAGTATGCTATGAGTATATTGAGATTGAGATACAATAGTTTATGTTTTATCCTGAAATATATACATTCCTAGAAAATAATGAACAATAACTAGATCATTCACTTCAATATCTTTATATTTAATAATTAAACTAATTATATATTTCTAGTACTAATAATATCATCAACATATAATACATTTAAGATAAAATGACTATTTTTAACTTTTAAAAAGACATCATTATTAGAATAATAGTTACATAAACCTAATTTTTTAAAATAACTAGTGATTTTAGAAAACTAAGCTCGAAGAGTTTATTTTAAACCATAAAAATATTTATTTAACTTAAAATCACAATGTTATTTTTTAGGTTTAGTGAAGTATTTAGGTTAAGTCATGTAGATTTCTTCTTCTAAATCACCATTTAGTAAGCCATTTTGACATCCATTTGGTGTATAATCCAAACATTGTGAGTTTCAAGGTAAATACATAATCTAACAACCAAAAATGTGATACTCTAATAACAAAAAAGGTGATAAGTAGAAGACATGTGTAATTCATAGAAGAATAAAGATGGAATGGAAGTTTGGATAAAATAATGAGTATTGTAGTAGGTTTACCTCAAGATGATAGTGAAGTATTGACTACAACATGTATTCCCTCTTTAGTACCTCTTTCCATGTCTAATAAATCTCAACAAAGTGGTTTTCAAGTAACAAATTCATCAATTATAAGGACATATTCATGAATTCAAGTAATAAATCCATCAAATGAACAACAGAAAATACCACAAGTTAAAGCTAAATCAATACCTTCTACAATAGGCATTCTAAGTGAAAAATTGACAACTATAAATTATTGAAATTATACAAGTGATATGTCAAACCCAACATTGAAAAGTATAAATAAATATAAACTAAGAAGATTGAGGGATATCCATGATAAAAATGAAGGTGAGCATAATGTTGATTTGTTTTCTATTTTTGCCTAATTTTCACAAGTAGTTGATTAGGTTCATTTTGAATAAGTAATTAAAGATGAAATCTAGGCACAAACCATGGATGAAGAGATTGATGATATAGTTAAGAATCATACATGTAATTTAGTGTATCTTCAAAAATAAAAAGATGTGTTAGGATTAAATTAGGTATATAAGATCAAGTTTAATACATAAGGATATGTTTGTAATCACAAGGTAAGGCTAGTAGAAAATGGGTTTTCATAGTAACATGGAGTTGACTACAATAAAAAATTTACTCTAGTAGCTCATGTAGACATAGATAGAATAGTATTGGCTATAACATATCAAAATAAGTGGGTAGTATATTAGATGTATGTAAAATCTACATTTTTAATGGTTTCTTAGAATAATAAAGATATGTGGATCAACCACTAGGATTTGAGATCTTTGATGAAGACATTGTCCACAGGCTCGACAAAGCAGTCTATGGACTCAATCAATCTCCTATGACATGGTGTAATAGAATTGATTCTTATGTTTTATATAATGGCATCAATAGGTGAAATAATGAGCCTACATTGCATACAAATATTAATGAACAAGGTAAAATTCTAATTCTATGTTGGTAAGTTGATTATTTGATATTAACATTTGACTTATCAATTTATTTTTTTAAGGTAGCCATGAAGAAATAATTTTAAATGATTGATTTGGGTCACATGATGTATTTTATTGGCATTGAAGTGAACCAATTGTTTCTATCGCTAATTCGCTTTCTACATTCAAAAGATGAATAAAGAAACTAAGGAAATGGACAAGGCTAGAAGTACCTGGATATAGACTGCGCACCGTAATCCAGACGCTTGTGAGCACCCCTCTTTGGCTGTGGAGGAATGACACCTGCAAAGAAAAGGAACTTGGACAAGAAAATGTTAGATGGATAGATGGTGGGTTGCCAGGCAAAAGCCTATTCCCAGAAGTATGAGAACTTCCTTAAGGGAGGTCAACCCACTATTTTGATAAAGATAAATGACTGATAAATGACAGAATGCTAAAATAGACTGGAATGATAGCAAACTGAAAGAGAAAAGGAAGTAAAGGCATACCTAGAAGAAGCTGTCAGACTGGTTGCAGTCGCCGGCGTCGGTGGTCCTACCGGCGTCGGTTGTCGGGTCTGCCAATGTCGGTTAGTCTGCCGACATCGGTGGGGGTAATGACCGGCATCGGTCGGGGCAATAGGCTTGGACAGGGTTTTAGGCAGGTTCTGGTCGAGTCTGGACAGAGTCTGGTTTGGGCTTGGTCTGTGGATGTGCAAAATGGTCTGGGAGAGTCTGGTTTCAGTTGAAGGTCTGTGCAGAGGTCTAGGATAATGGACAAAGTGTCGAAAGGGGACAGAGAGATAAAGGAGGCCAATCAGGGAGATAGGAATCTGGGTCTCACTGGTTTGGTTGGCAGTCTGGGTTGGGGAAAAGAAGGGCTGAATCTAGTTTAAAAGTAGATGACTAGAAAGCATAAGGAAAACAAACAGAGTACATACCTATGCCCTACTGAAGAAGGTGTTGATCTTGTTGCTAGTGATGCCGGATGTGAAGACCTATTGCTGATGAAGAATCCCTATTGTTCACTTGCAGAAGCTTGCTGTGTACCTGAGGGAGAGAGTCAGATTGATTGGGAGAGAGGTCAAGTGAAAGGATGGATACAAGGGTCAGATGCGAAGGTTGAAGAGTCGGGATGCCAGGGAGAGACGCAGAGAAGCGAAGAGGGAGCCGAGATAACGGTGAAGAAAACTGTTATGAAGGGTGCCGACGCCGGCAATATCACCGATGTCGGTCGACGGTTGACCGACGTCAGCGGCTAAAAGGCCGGAGAAAGGCTAAAAATAGCCTTTCATCCGTTTCCCAGCGGCCGGGTCAAATGAATGCGAGGATGAAACGGTCGATGGGGGTTAAATGAGCGAGTGAAGAGATTGGAATGGGAGTCTTAGGCATTAAATGACCATGTGGGGAATGAAGGGGATCCAAGGAGGGTATCCTAGGGTGGCGAGGTGGCGAGGAGAAGGAAAATAGACTTATTTAATTAAAAATAGATGATTATTTTCAATTAATAAGACCTAGGTAGGTTAGGGATAGTCGAAGTGGCAAGGGACCAAGGGGAGAGAGGAAGACCAAGGGTTAGACACTTTTTAGGTGTCTACATTTGCCCCTTTTTGTCTTGTTGGTTGTTCTAGATGAACTGCAAGACAAAAATAGGAGGTGGTTGCCCCAGGTGAAGGGTGATGGATTGCCCCGAAGTATGGATGAGGTATTCCCCCTCAAAGTGGGAGTCGAGGGAAGGAACCTGATGTCGGGTGCTGCTTTGACAAAAGGTGGATGAAAAAGATGAAAAGTGAGTGAAAACACTGCAAAAGTCATGATTGCACGCATACCACGGCACAAGATGGTCAGGTCAAAAGTGTCGCAGGTCAAGGGTCGAGGAGTGCCAAAATTGAAGTAACCAGGCCCCAGCATTTAGTCGTCTGCTGATCGGGTCACTCAATCAAAGCTGAAGCTCCAAATGGTCATCGTGTTCTAGGTATCCAGGGCTCAGGAAGTGCTCCCAAAAACATGAAAAAGTCACAAGTAGTGCAGATCAACTGGCTTGCGATCCTATACTTGCGAATGGTCAAAAAGGGGTCTGCGAACAATTCTGCTAACCAGCCATGAGGTAGCACACACACAAAAACAACCAAGGCAACATTGGCTTGGAAGTAGTCGAAGGTCGAAGGAGATACGCATGATCTCCAATGGTCATTGGTCAAGGGGATGGATGGACGAAAGGATGTGGCTGAGCTAACCTCAGAAAATGTCATGTGATCTAAGTGCTGCCTACATAGCCCTTGTGTGAAGGGCCTCAGGCCAATGTAGTTCTTCCTAGAAGGGAGGAAGGGTCAAAGAAATTGATTGGTCTTGGTCAAGGAAAATGATTGGTCTTGGTTGAAGAAAATGATTGGTCTTGGTCAAAGTCAATGATTGGTCTTGGGCGTGATAAAAGTCAAAGAAGAGAAGGTTTGTCCATCATAGAGACGAACAAATGGGGGTGGTCGAGCTAACCTCAGAGGATGTGTTATCTGAGTGCTGCCTACATAGCCCTGGTCATAGGGCCTCAGACCAATGTAGTTCGGACTGCGAGGGTCAAAATGGTCGATGATGAGTTTGGTCGAGTGTCAAAATGATGAGGATAAGATGAGGATAAGATGACGCTACAGATGGTGTATTCTGTAGAATTGGTCAAAAGGTCTTTCATCCCTAGCAAGTTTCCATAGTCGTGATGGATGTATGCTAAAAATGAATGAAGGTCTATTTATGCTTCAGCAAGTATTGGTTTATGCTTAACATAAATTGGGTCTGGTCGATAGTTTCCATGTGTATTGGTGTCCATGGAAGCTATGTGAAAAGGACAAGGCGATGTCTGATGTCATGTTGAAAATGTTGAGGTTGGGTTGGAAAATGTTGAAGTGGGTTTGGTTTAATGTGACCAAAGTAAAGAGATAAGTGAAAGGCGAATTGCTCTTTCATTGACAAAAGACCAAAAGGATAGCATGGATAGGGGTTGTTAGAACAAAAGCCCCGTGTATGCGTTGCATCATGGACTAGTGTTGTGCTAGAGAAATAGTCGAATCACTTGACGTTAAGTGAGCTCGAAGTCCCTTGAGTGTGTTGGGGTGATAGGATGAGTTATGTGATACGAGAGGATGGGGTAACCCTTTTTTGGTGGTAGGAAGAACCTTGCCCCTTTTATAGGTGACCCAAGAACGTCTATAGGCGTGTCCATGACTTGATAGCGTGTCAGTCTTTTTTTTTTTTTTTTTTTTGACGGTGAACTGATCGATGCGGGAAGTCCACATAATGATGTTGTTTGCTTGGTGGTCAGGTTGTGAAGCTGATCAATGCGGGAAGCGTCAAAAGTAGGTGTTGTTTGTAGCAAGATTAGTCATAGCCATCCTTCGAGGGAGTGGTCTATACTTTGCTTTAAATGTTTGATAAGTTGGCCTAGCTGTCCTTCAAGGGATCAGTCTAGTAATACAGCAATTATGTAGCTGTCCTTCGAGGGAGCAGTCTACATTTAGAGTGTTTGATGACCTGGTATGATATATTATTTTTGATACAATTGTTGACTGAAGTTTAGCCATGGACGAGCCTGTAGAGGTTTAAGGGTTCCCTTTTATTAGGACAAAGCATTACTGCTTGACAAAAAAGGGTTGACAAGTGTTAGGAAGCAGGGTTGATAGGAAAAGGAATGAAAATGACAAGGAGTTGCTCAAGGTACGAGCTCAAGTAAAACGTCAAGTGATCGAGCACTCAACTAACAGTAGAAATGGTCGAAGATGCAAGACAGAAAGGGGGGCTCAAGGTCTGATAAGTCCCTGGGCCATGCTAGTGCGTTAAGGTCTAAGTCAATTAAGAGCAAACTTGCCCCATTTGCCTCTTTCCAGATTGGTCAGGTGTTGATTGATGGATGTGAAGTTGGTTGACATTATCGCTGGTTGGTTGAAAAAGGTTGAATGTTTGGTCGAGAGGTCTGGTTGATTGATATTTGGTTGAAGTTTGGTTGAGACTGGTCGAATAATTGGTCAGGGGTTGGGTCGATGGACACTTGGTCGAGATTTGGATGAAGGATGAATTCCCCCAATGGGTAGGGAGAATGTTTGAAAGATTGGTTAAGGTTGGTTGAGGTTTAGTGGTCAGATGGATGGTATTAATGTCGAATAAGGGGGTCAAAGGTGGCAAAGGGACCATAGTCTGGCGTGGGGATCCTGATTTAGGTGATGAGGTTAGAGAGGCATGAGTCGGGGTTGATGTCTTGTCAAAGAGGTGGTCAAGAGGATCCTTGATGAGAAGGGAATCCTTTTTCCAGTGCTGATGAATGACAGCTTTGAGAGCGCAACAACGCTCAGTGTCATGTCCCAGAATGTGATGATAATGGCAGAATTTAGAGTTGTCAAACCAAGAGGGTCTTGATCCGAGAGCTGATGAGTGAGGCGATGTTGAAGGTTTGTTGATAACGTGGTTGAAAAGAGAGGTGTCATTCTCCAAACATCGGCGAATGGCAACCTTGAGGGCACAACAATGTTCCGTGTCGTGTCCAGGCGTGCGATGATATGCACAAATGCAAGTGTGGTCGAACCAAGGTGGTTTAGGTCCGAGAGATTGATATTGTCTAAGAGGTGGGAGGTTGATACGAGATGACTGCAATAATCGCCATAAGAGCAAGGCATATGAACCTGCTAACGGGTCGAGATGTTTTATTGCAGTGAGGGTTGGTGACGTTGGTTTGAGAGGTGAAAGAGGTATAGGTCGAAGGTTTGGAGGAGATGTGTGTCTGATGGATTGAGAGAGTAATAGAGGCGACTTGCCTCTGTGAAGGATGGGAGTGGGAAGCACTCCTATTAAGGTGGACGGATATGGGCCCAAGATAGAGGGCAATGACGAAGGTGGAGGAGGAGTTCTCTGGTGAGGTCTAGTAGCTTTCGTGTGTTTGGGTCGAGGGCCACTATTGTGTGAGGTGGGGTTAGATGTAGGCTTGGGTTTAGATGTGGACGGAGGTGAGTGAGATGTAGGAATCTCATGCAAAGGGCAAGAGGAAATCGTGACTGGGTCTTCCTCAGTTGAAATGGGTGGAGAGACGGGTTCTTCTCTTGGTAGAGAAGAAATAAGAGAACGTGGCTCCTCAAGTGGGCAGAGGGCATGGATGATCGTGCCTTCTACTTGTAGTTGAGGAGTAGGCAAGGTAGGGTCTTCGGATGGAGGTGGGCTTAATGGCATTGATGTGGTCAAAGCATCCTCCAATACAAGAGAGGTAGATGGAGGACTAGTAGGAGAAGAAGGTTCTTCATCCTTTAATGGAAGAGGTTGGTCAAGGACAAGAGGCAAGATAGTGTTAATCGAGTGAATGTCATGGTCTTGAGGGTCATTGGTCGAAGTCTGGACGTTGTTTTGAGTAGGTGGATGATTCGGAAATGGATGTTTGAAAATGTCGATATGTTGGTTAGGTGGGGCGTTCGGGTTATCTAAAATAAGATCCCCCTTGTCGATCATGTCTTGGACGATGTTTTTGAAGGTTCGGCAGTTGTCAATGTCATGGCCTTGGACGCGATGAAAGTGGCAGAAGTCAGCCTCTCTATACCACGTAGGGAGGGATTTTGAAGGGTCAAATTGAGGTGGTCAGATTGGAGGGAGATTGAGGACCCCCTGCTTGAGTAGTTTTTCCAAAACGGAAGCATATGGTTCTCCAAGTGGAGTGTAAGAACGCTGAATATACTGTTGTTGGAATTGTTTGGTGATGCTGGAAGATGTCAAAGGTTGAGATTGATTAGTTGTTGTCGAGGATGGTGATCTAACGACCACAGTATTGGCCACTCCTTTAGATTCAGAATTGGCAGAAGAAAAAGGTCTGGAAGAAGAATGGTCAGTAGATTTTGCATTGGTATGATGCAATTTGACCTTATCTTCTTCAAGGGCGTAGAGTTCGAGCTTTCGAGCCATGATGAAAGCTTCATCCAAAGTGCAAAATGTCTGAATCCGCAAGGTAGAAGAGATGTGTCTGGCACATGCTCGAGAGAAGAGCTCGATGAGCTCAGGTTGAGGCAAGGAGAAGGAGAGCTGGTTAATCAGGCCCCTCCAACGAGCAACAAAATCGACTACAGATTCATCGTCAAATTGCCTGATGGAGTAAAGGTCTGTGATTGAGACTTGTTTGGTGATGTTGATTGAGAAATGGTCAAGAAATAGTTGGGCGAGTTGAATGAATGAAAAGATAGAGTGTCTGGCAAGTGAACTATACCAGTCAAGGGCAGGGCCAGAAAGAGACATAGGAAACGTGCGTAGAAGCAACGCATCGTCATGGGCAATAAGATAACAGGCATGTCTAAATGCCCGTAGATGTTGTTGTGGGTCTTCCTTATTCTGAAAGCGAGTGAATTTAGGAAGCTCCCAATGGTTAGGGTATGGTCGAATAGGGACGGAATGATGGATGGGCTCAGTGCAAATTTGCTCATATGACAAAGTATTGCTTGAACCGGAAATAGAGGTCTCGAGACTGGACATTTTATCCATCAGCATCTTGATAAGATCTACTGACGGATTGGCGGGTTGGGCGCCCCCTAGGTTGTAAGGCGCTTGGAAGAGGCTAGAGGAGGCGTACGACATAGTCGATTGTACAATGTACGGATGACTAGTCGCAGGGGCAGAAGTGGAGGCTAAAGGTGGTTACATTATGAAGGTTGAAGGTATAAGTTGACTGGGCACCGCCAAAGGTGGTTGAATGGCGGCACTGGTAGAAAGACAGGTTGGCACTCCTACATTTGTGGGCGCAAGAGTGTGAGGGGTCGAGACAATCAAGTTCTGATATGATGTAGAACTTGGTTGTATTGCAGATGGTTGAGGGGGTAATGGAACCCTGATGGAGGTCGGTCTAAAAATAGACGGGGAGGCCAAACTTTGCGTATTGGCCATGATTGGGTTAATAGTTGAGGTGAAAGGCTGAGTCAAAGAGGGTTGGGTGATGAATGGTGTGGATGTCATCGCCACATCACCCGAAAGGTCTCGCGTTGGGTTTCTCGTGAGATAGTTTTGGAGGGCTGTGGTATTGAGGTCCAAGAATCTCTCAAAATCTTGGTCCCCTTCAGGGATGATGGGAATTTGAGTCGGGGTCAGGGTCGGGGTCAGTCCCGTAGGAGTTCTCTCAGTCTCCGAGTGGAACTCCATGATAGGACTGGTTAGGGACGAGGGAGCGTGGTCAAAAAGGAGGGTCAGGTTCCAGAAACTGTGTTCTTGCAGTTCCAGAAACTTAGAATGGAGTTTTGGCAGAGAAGGGACAGGTTTTAGGCTGCTGGTTTTGAAAGAAAAAGATAGTGACAAAGACCGATGTCGGTTTAAAAACCGATGTCGGTAATGAAGATAGCTGACGTCAGTCAGATAACCGATGCCGGTAAGGGAGGAAAGCCGACGTCGGTGACAGAACCGATGCCGGTGACTGTGTCTTTCAGAAAACAAAAAGATTTTAAGATTCTTGGAAAAACAAAGAAGAAAGCGTCCTCACTCACTCAAACAAACAGATGAGAAGAGGAAAACAGAGAGAGATAGACAAGCCTAAACGATAAATCCTAAGAATTAACTTTAGAATCTTATGGCTTATGCCTTAGATGAATGTTTAGGGAGATTGGCTGCAAGAAGGGTCCTAGAAGAAGGTGGTTTAAAGATGGTTTTGGGTCTTGTTAAGGTGCTCAGAGATCTGTGTTAGGGTCTGGTACGTGGCCTGGTGCTAAGGAGCAAGCTCCCCTCACTTCACGATTCCAGTGGTTAGCTGGTCTCGCTTAGCCAAGATATACCTCACCTAGAGTTTATCCTCCACCAGAGAATGGAGTGGGCTTCCCCCTTGGTGATGAAATCCAAGTGGGGTTATCGGGACGGGTAAGGTATCCGTTGGGGGATGAAATCTCAGTCGGGCCTTGTCTCAAGTAAGTTTTATGTTCGTTTTAGTGCATGTGGTTTGGTAGTGTAACATCAAGTGTCTACGATTTATTCAATATGCGTCTAAGTTACTAGATGTGGACTAAGAAGATGCAAGCACAAGCAGAAATGAATGCAAAGTGTTTTAATGCCCAAGTCAAAATGTGATGTTTGTTATGAAGACAAGTTTGAGAAAGGGTTGAGAGTATGATGTTGGACTAGTCTAGAATGTGCAAGAAAGAAAAGAAAGATTCTTTTTAATTCCTGCTTATAGTGTCATTGAGAAGAAAAGAAGGAGGAGGAAAGGTAAGAACCTAATGCTCCTGAATGAATGAAGAAGAAAAGGAACCCAGGAGGAACCTAGGGTCCCACCGGGCGTGCTAGAATGTTTCTATCGCTAATTCGCTTTCTACATTCAAAAGATGAATAAAGAAACTAAGGAAATGGACAAGGCTAGAAGTACCTGGATATAGACTGTGCACCGTAATCCAGACGCTTGTGAGCACCCCTCTTTGGTTGTGGAGGAATGACACCTGAAAAGAAAAGGAACTTGGACAAGAAAATGTTAGATGGATAGATGGTGGGTTGCCAGGCAAAAGCCTGTTCCCAGAAGTATGAGAACTTCCTTAAGGGAGGTCAACCCACTATTTTGATAAAGATAAATGACTGATAAATGACAAAATGCTAAAATAGACTGGAATGATAGCAAACTGAAAGAGAAAAGGAAGTAAAGGCATACCTGGAAGAAGCTGTCAGATTGGTTGCAGTTGCCGGCGTCGGTGGTCCTACTGGCGTCGGTTGTCGGGTCTGCCGATGTCGATTAGTCTGCCAACGTCGGTGGGGGTAATGACCGGCATCGGTCAGGGCAATAGGCTTGGATGGGGTTTTAGGCAGGTTCTGGTCAAGTTTGGACAGAGTCTGGTCTGGGCTTGGTCTGTGGACGTGCAAAATGGTCTGGGAGAGTTTGGTTTCAATTGAAGGTCTGTGCAGAGGTCTAGGATAATGGACAAAGTGTCGAAAGGGGACATAGAGATAAAGGAGGCCAATCAGGGAGATAGGAATCCGGGTCTCACTGGTTTGGTTGGCAGTCTGGGTTGGGGAAAAGAAGGGCTGAATCTAGTTTAAAAGTAGATGACTAGAAAGCATAAGGAAAACAAATAGAGTACATACCTGTGCCCTGCTGAAGAAGGTGTTGATCTTGTTGCTGATGATGCCAGATGTGAAGACCTGTTGCTGATGAAGAATCCCTGTTGTTCACTTGCAGAAGCTTGATGTGTGCCTGAGGGAGAGAGTCAGATTGATTGGCAGAGAGGTCAAGTGAAAGGACGGATACAAGGGTCGGATGCGAAGGTTGAAGAGTCAGGATGCCAGGGAGAGACGCAGAGAAGCGAAGAGGGAGCCGAGATAACGGTGAAGAAAACCGTTATGAAGGGTGCCGACGCCGGCAATATCGCCGACGTCGGTCGACGGTTGACCGATGTCAGCGGCTAAAAGGCTGGAGAAAGCCTAAAAATAGCCTTTCATTCATTTACCAGCGGCCGGGTCAAATGAATGCGAGGATGAAACGATCGACGGGGGTTAAATGAGCGAGTGAAGAGATTGGAATGGGAGTCTTAGGCATTAAATGACCATGTGGGGAATGAAGGGGATCCAAGGAGGGTATCCTAGGGTGGCGAGGTGGCGAGGAGAAGGAAAATAGACTTATTTAATTAAAAATAGATGATTATTTTCAATTAATAAGACCTAGGTAGGTTAGGGATAGTCGAAGTGGCAAGGGACCAAGGGGAGAGAGGAAGACCAAGGGTTAGACACTTTTTAGGTGTCTACATTTGCCCCTTTTTGTCTTGTTGGTTGTTCTAGACGAACTGCAAGACAAAAATAGGAGGTGGTTGCCCCAGGTGAAGGGTGATGGATTGCCCTGAAGTATGGATGAGGTATTCCCCCTCAAAGCGGGAGTCGAGGGAAGGAACCTGATGTCGGGTGCTGCTTTGACAAAAGGTGGATGAAAAAGATGAAAAGTGAGTGAAAATGCTGCAAAAGTCATGATTGCGCGCATACCACGGCACAAGATGGTCAGGTCAAAAGTGTCGCAGGTCAAGGGTCGAGGAGTGCCAAAATTGAAGTAACCGAGCCCCAGCATTTAGTCATCTGCTGATCGAGTCACTCAATCAAAGCTGAAGCTCCAAATGGTCATCGTGTTCTAGGTATCCAGGGCTCAGGAAGTGCTCCTAGAAACACAAAAAAGTCACAAGTAGTGCAGATCAACTGGCTTGCGATCCTATACTTGCGAATGGTCAAAAAGGGGTCTGCAAACAATTCTGCTAACCAGCCATGAGGTAGCACACACACAAAAACAACCAAGGCAACATTGGCTTGGAAGTAGTCGAAGGTCGAAGGAGATACGCATGATCTCCAATGGTCATTGGTCAAGGGGATGGATGGACGAAAGGATGTGGCCGAGCTAACCTCAGAAAATGTCATGTGATCTGAGTGCTGCCTACATAGCCCTTGTGTGAAGGGCCTCAGGCCAATGTAGTTCTTCCTAGAAGGGAGGAAGGGTCAAAGAAATTGATTGGTCTTGGTCAAGGAAAATGATTGGTCTTGGTCGAAGAAAATGATTGGTCTTGGTCAAAGTCAATGATTGGTCTTGGTCAAAGTCAATGATTGGTCTTGGGCGTGATAAAAGTCAAAGAAGAGAAGGTTTGTCCATCATAGAGACGAACAAACGGGGGTGGTCGAGCTAACCTCAGAGGATGTGTTATCTGAGTGCTGCCTACATAGCCCTGGTCATAGGGCCTCAGACCAATGTAGTTCGGACTGCGAGGGTCAAAATGGTCGATGATGAGTTTGGTCGAGTGTCAAAATGATGAGGATAAGATGAGGATAAGATGACGCTACAGATGGTGTATTCTGTAGAATTGGTCGAAAGGTCTTTCATCCCTAGCAAGTTTCCATAGTCGTGATGGATGTATGCTAAAAATGAATGAAGGTCTATTTATGCTTCAGCAAGTATTGGTTTATACTTAACATAAATTGGGTCTGGTCGATAGTTTCCATGTGTATTGGTGTCCATGGAAGCTATGTGAAAAGGACAAGGCGATGTTTGATGTCATGTTGAAAATGTTGAGGTTGGGTTGGAAAATGTTGAAGTGGGTTTGGTTTAATGTGACCAAAGTAAAGAGATAAGTGAAAGGCGAATTGCTCTTTCATTGACAAAAGACCAAAAGGACAGCATGGATAGGGGTTGTTAGAACAAAAGCCCCGTGTATGCGTTGCGTCGTGGACTAGTGTTGTGCTAGAGAAATAGTCGAATCACTTGACGTTAAGTGAGCTCGAAGTCCCTTGAGTGTGTTGGGGTGATAGGACGAGTTATGTGATACGAGAGGATGGGGTAACCCTTTTTTGGTGGCAGGAAGAACCTTGCCCCTTTTATAGGTGACCCAAGAATGTCTATAGGCGTGTCCATGACTTGATAGCGTGTCAGTCTTTTTTTTTTTTTTTTTTTTGACGGTGAACTGATTGATGCGGGAAGTCCACATAATGATGTTGTTTGCTTGGTGGTCAGGTTGCGAAGCTGATCAATGCGGGAAGCTTCAAAAGTAGGTGTTGTTTGTAGCAAGATTAGTCATAGCCATCCTTTGAGGGAGTGGTCTATACTTTGCTTTAAATGTTTGATAAGTTGGCCTAGCTGTCCTTCAAGGGATCAGTCTAGTAATATAGCAATTATGTAGCTGTCCTTCGAGGGAGCAGTCTACATTTAAAGTGTTTGATGACCTGGTATGATATATTATTTTTGATACAATTGTTGACTGAAGTTTAGCCATGGACGAGCCTGTAGAGGTTTAAGGGTTCCCTTTTATTAGGACAAAGCATTACTGCTTGACAAAAAAGGGTTGACAAGTGTTAGGAAGCAGGGTTGATAGGAAAAGGAATGAAAATGACAAGGAGTTACTCAAGGGACGAGCTCAAGTAAAATGTCAAGTGATCGAGCACTCAACTAACAGTAGAAATGGTCGAAGATGCAAGACAGAAAGGGGGGCTCAAGGTATGATAAGTCCCTGGGCCATGCTAGTGCGTTAAGGTCTGAGTCAATTAGGAGCAAACTTGCCCCATTTGCCTCTTTCCAGATTGGTCAGGTGTTGATTGATGGATGTGAAGTTGGTTGACATTGTCGCTGGTTGGTTGAAAAAGGTTGAATGTTTGGTCGAGAGGTCTGGTTGATTGATATTTGGTTGAAGTTTGGTTGAGACTGGTCAAATAATTGGTCGGGGGTTGGGTCGATGGACACTTGGTCGAGATTTGGATGAAGGATGAATTCCCCCAGCGGGTAGGGAGAATGTTTGAAAGATTGGTTAAGGTTGGTTGAGGTTTAGTGGTCAGATGGATGGTATTAATGTCGAATAAGGGGGTCAAAGGCGGCAAAGGGACCATAGTCTAGCGTGGGGATCCTGATTTAGGTGATGAGGTTAGAGAGGCATGAGTCAGGGTTGATGTCTTGTCAAAGAGGTGGTCAAGAGGATCCTTGATGAGAAGGGAATCTTTTTTTTCGGTGCTGACGAATGACAACTTTGAGAGCGCAACAACGCTCAGTGTCATGTCCCAAAATGTGATGATAATGGCAGAATTTAGAGTTGTCGAACCAAGAGGGTCTTGATCCGAGAGCTGATGAGTGAGGTGATGTTGAAGGTTTGTTGATAACGTGGTTGAAAAGAGAGGTGTCATTCTCCAAACATCAGCGAATGGCAACCTTGACGGCACAACAATGTTCCGTGTCGTGTCCAGGCGTGCGATGATACGCACAAATGCAAGTGTTGTCGAACCAAGGTGGTTTAGGTTCGAGAGATTGATATTGTCTAAGAGGTGGGAGGTCGATACGAGATGACTGCAATAATCTCCGTAAGAGCAAGGCATATGAACCTGCTAACGGGTCGAGATGTTTTATTGCAGTGAGGGTTGGTGACGTTGGTTTGGGAGGCGAAAGCGGTATAGGTCGAAGGTTTGGAGGAGATGTGTGTCTGATGGATTGAGAGAGTAATAGAGGCGACTTGCCTCTATGAAGGATGGGAGTGGGAAGCACTCCTATTAAGGTGGACGGATACGGGCCCAAGATAGAGGGCAATGACGAAGGTGGAGAAGGAGTTCTCCGGTGAGGTCTAGTAGCTTTCGTGTTTTTGGGTTGAGGGCCACTATTGTCTGAGGCGGGGTTAGATGTAGGCTTGGGTTTAGATGTGGACGGAGGTGAGTGAGATGTAGGAATCTCACGCAAAGGGCAAGAGGAAACCGTGACTGGGTCTTCCTCAATTGAAATGGGTGGAGAGACGAGTTCTTCTCTTGGTAGAGAAGAAATAAGAGAACGTGGCTCCTCAAGTGGGCAGAGGGCATGGATGATCGTGCCTTCTACTTGTAGTTGAGGAGTAGGCAAGGTAGGGTCTTCGGATGGAGGTGGGCTTAATGGCGTTGATGTGGTCAAAGCGTCCTCCAATACAAGAGAGGTAGATGGAGGACTAGTAGGAGAAGAAGGTTCTTCATCCTTTAATGGAAGAGGTTGGTCAAGGACAAGAGGCAAGATAGTGTTAATCGAGTGAATGTCATGGTCTTGAGGGTCATTGGTTGAAGTCTGGACGTTGTTTTGAGTAGGTGGATGATTCGGAAATGGATGTTTGAAAATGTCGATATGTTGGTTAGGTGGGGCATTCGGGTTATCTAAAATAAGATCCCCCTTGTCGATCATGTCTTGGACGATGTTTTTGAAGGTTCGGCAGTTGTCAATGTCATGGCCTTGGACGCGATGAAAGTGGCAGAAGTTGGCCTCTCTATACCACGTAGGGAGGGCTTTTGAAGGGTCAAATTGAGGTGGTCGGATTGGAGGGAGATTGAGGACCCCCTGCTTGAGTAGTTTTTCCAAAACGGAAGCGTATGGTTCTCCAAGTGGAGTGTAAGAACGCTGAATATACTGTTGTTGGAATTTTTTGGTGATGCTGGAAGATGTCAAAGGTTGAGATTGATTAGTTGTTGTCGAGGATGGTGATCTAACGACCACAGTATTGGCCACTCCTTTAGTTTCAGAATTGGCAGAAGAAAAAGGTCTGGAAGAAGAATGGTTAGTAGATTTTGCGTTGGTATGACGCAATTTGACCTTATCTTCTTCAAGGGCACGGAGTTTGAGCTTTCGAGCCATGATGAAAGCTTCGTCCAAAGTGCGGAATGTTTGAATCTGCAAGGTAGAAGAGATGTGTCTGGCACATGCTCGAGAGAAGAGCTCGATGAGCTCAGGTTGAGGCAAGGAGAAGGAGAGCTGGTTAATCAGGCCCCTCCAACGAGCGACAAAATTGACTACAGATTCATCGTCAAATTGCCTGATGGAGTAAAGGTCTGTGATTGAGACTTGTTTGGTGATGTTGATTGAGAAATGGTCAAGAAATAGTTGGGCGAGTTGAATTAATGAAAAGATAGAGTGTCTGGCAAGTGAACTATACCAGTCAAGGGCGGGGCCAGAAAGAGACATAGGAAACGTGCGTAGAAGCAACGCATCGTCATGGGCAATAAGATAATAGGCATGTCTAAATGCCCGTAGATGTTGTTGTGGGTCTTCCTTATTCTGAAAGCGAGTGAATTTAGGAAGCTCCCAATGGTTAGGGTATGGTCGAATAGGGACGGAAGGATGGATGGGCTCAGTGCAAATTTGCTCATATGACAAAGTATTGCTTGAACCGGAAATAGAGGTCTCGAGACTGGACATTTTATCCATCAGCATCTTGATAAGATCTGCTAACGGATTGGCGGGTTGGGCACCCCCTAGGTTGTAAGGCACTTGGAAGAGGCTAGAGGAGGCATGCGACATAGTCGGTTGTACAATGTACAGATGACTAGTCGCAGGGGCAGAAGTGGAGGCTAAAGGTGGTTGCGTTATGAAGGTTGAAGGTATAAGTTGACTGGGCACCGCCAAAGGTGGTTGAATGGCAGCACTGGTAGAAAGACAGGTTGGCACTCCTACATTTGTGGGTGCAAGAGTGTGAGGGGTTGAGACAATCAAGTTCTGATATGATGTAGAACTTGGTTGTATTGCAGGTGGTTGAGGGGGTAATGGAACCCCGATGGAGGTCGGTCTAAAAATAGACGGGGAGGCCAAACTTTGCGTATTGGCCATGATTGGGTTAATAGTTGAGGTGAAAGGCTGAGTCAAAGAGGGTTGGGTGACGAATGGTGTGGATGTCGTCGCCACGTCACCCGAAAGGTCTCGCGTTGGGTTTCTCGTGAGATAGTTTTGGAGGGCTGTGGTATTGAGGTCCAAGAATCTCTCGAAATCTTGGTCCCCTTCAGGGATGATGGGAATTTGAGTCGGGGTCAGGGTCGGGGTCGGTCCCGTAGGAGTTCTCTCAGTCTCCGAGTGGAACTCCATGATAGGACTGGTTAGGGACGAGGGAGCGTGGTCAAAAAGGAGGGTCAGGTTCCAGAAACTGTGTTCTTGCAGTTCCAGAAACTTAGAATGGAGTTTTGGCAGAGAAGGGATAGGTTTTAGGCTGCTGGTTTCGAAAGAAAAAGACAGTGACAGAGACTGACGTCAATTTAAAAACCGATGTCGGTAATGAAGATAGCCGACGTCGGTCAGATAACCGATGCCGGTAAGGGAGGAAAGCCGACGTCGGTGACAGAATCGATGCCGGTGACTGTGTCTTCCAGAGAACAAAAAGATTTTAAGATTCTTGGAAAAACAAAGAAGAAAGCGTCCTCACTCACTCAAACAAACAGATGAGAAGAGGAAAATAGAGAGAGACAGACAAGCCTAAACGATAAATCCTAAGAATTAACTTTAGAATCTTATGGCTTATGCCTTAGATGAATGTTTAGGGAGATTGGCTGCAAGAAGGGTCCTAGAAAAAGGCGGTCTAAAGATGGTTTCGGGTCTTGTTAAGGCGCTCAAAGATCTATGTTAGGGTCTGGTACGTGGCCTGGTGCTAAGGAGCAAGCTCCCCTCACTTCACGATTCCAGTGGTTAGCTGGTCTCGCTTAGCCAAGATATACCTCGCCTAGAGTTTATCCTCCGCCAGAGAACGGAGTGGGCTTCCCCCTTGGTGATGAAATCCAAGTGGGGTTACCGGGATAGGT
>JARHVA010006390.1:872500-895000 GCA_037957365.1 Torreya grandis | reverse complement strand
TACTTATAACCTAGTGAGTGTGAGTGAACCAAGTCAGTGTGCACACTATAAATTTGGTGAGGTTTGATAACGTAATCAAGTATATCCTATAAAAATTGTAATATTTATTTATTTAATCACCTCAATCATACCAAAAATTGAACCAAATACTACATTAGATTGGCTCAACATAGTCTATAAGAACCCAACTTGGTGAGCTAAAGTACGTAGAAGTGTTTGAAATCTAAAAGCTGATTTTTTTTTCAATTTAAGGTGTTATTTTGCATGGCATATGAACCATAAAATTGCCACACTAAAATATGAAATTGAGATTTGGTATAATTGTGGATTACATGCTTCCATAATATGCCCTTACCATATATTTGAAAACTATGACAAATGTGGATAACATGCCCCCACTATATATCTGAATCTATGAATTATGAAAAATGTGGAATCCATGTCTCTATGATTGATAGATTTCGTAGGGGATTAAATACAGATTTATCTCATAAAAACTAGTATAAATAAAAATATTCAAAGACAATATTTAAATAGACAATATATTCCTCTATTCTCTATATTAAATCATTCATGCACTATATATATAGGAAAAGTCTTTCCTATAAATAGGGAGAATCATATCTTCAAAAATGACTCATAATATCTTTATGATCACTCTCAAATAATTAAAAACCTATATTCATAATATTTTGGTTACACACAACAATATGACTCTCAAATATTTTATTTTAACAACTAACCAAATATACCTATTAGTGAATTTTTACTCATGTAATTATTCACATTACAATGTTGATTCAAAATAAATGTGAATGTTATTTTCCTAACATTCCCTCTTAGTATTTACATGGTAATCTGTGTTTTGAATGACTTGATGAATTTAGAGAAGTAAAATAATCAACCTCTAATCTACCATTAAGTATTGGGAATATCATAAATTGAATTTAGTTGATAAATACAAACAAGAACCATATTATATGAACCATTCACTAAGGGAACATCATAAACCTATATAGTGTGGTAAATACAAGTAGGAACTATCTATCTAACCTTCACTTGTACATATCCTAAATAATTTTTTTTATGTAGTACATCATGTGATAAAATAGTAAATACACCTCTTATTTTCCACACATACAAAATAAAATAGAAAATTGAAAATACATGAAAAAATTAAAAATGAGGATTAAATCCTTGTTATCAATTTTTTAGCCTTTTCACATGATTGTTGCTAGTCAATATCATACAATGTATATACTTACAACTACCACTAGTGATCATACTCAAAATAATATTTTTTGCATATTATATTTACCATTATAACAAAAACAACCCCATTATTAGTGGTGAACAAGAGGCATAGAAAGCCTCCTTAATTTAATGCCTCCATCCTATTAGAAGCACAATCACTGGGGGTGAATTAGTGTCTTTAATACTATTTTAATTTCAATTAATAATTAATTAATTACCATTCATCAAGAAATATCAACCCAATGTACATAAGCATGAAGAAATCATTAGTCAACCAAAGTAATGCATAAACAACCATAACACATCATATAAGTAGGGAACCCTCATGGGGGATAAAACCTAGTGAAATAAATATTGGAGAAAAATTATTATAAATCAATGAATAAATATTTATCTGATCACCAACTTAGAAAGGAGTAAAACACATAATTCACCAAGCACCTACTTGGATTTAGCAATCACCAACTTACTATGAGGCACCAACTCCCTTGTTAATCAAGCACCCACTCAATCAACACTATGATGAATCAGTACCCACTCAACCACCAATGATTTATACACATTTTATTTATGCTTATCAAAACCTAGTGGTGGTCTTATTTTTCTCTCTCTCTTTCTTTTACTCTCTATGACATCTATGTCATACTCAATCTTCTATTTATTCTCTCTACATAATATCTACCTCATCATGTCTTTATCAATATATTCAAGCCTCTAATACACCTTTACTCATCTATGATAACCTTATATAATTATGATAAGATCCTCTCCTCATTAAGGTTCTCTTAATCATAATATTCCCTCATGGTCTTCTCCTTGACACTCATGATCACATTCAGAACTACCTCTCACCCAAGTAAATTTATCATTGCTCAATAATCCCTATATCACCTTGATTAGTACACATAGCCACTAATATTAATATGCATACCTATTTTTATATATTCATGACACCCCTATAATGGTCTACATAACCTCTTACTTATCTTATTTGTGCTCTTTTATTCTTTTGCACACATAGTTTTCTTACTCACACAAACAGGCCTAAATTGCCTTGTACTCATACTAGTATCTCGTTCTCATACACCTTGGTCAGACATATATATTTTCACATTTATATTAACATTTAAATAGTTAATATAAAAAATTTAAAACATGAATCAAACAATACATTAGTTCATTCATAGCTTAATAGACCAAACTCTAGTTTATGCCTTAAGGAGACCTAATCCCATTAGGCCTTCATTAGAACACATTACACTTAGTGTTCTAGGAATGTTCCAAAAAAAAATAGGATCATATCATATTTAACTCAAATATTCCTTATAAAATTTCAATTTATGTCCACAACACCTTTTAGGTCCAACCACCACTTGATTTTTTCTCAAAACATTATTCACAATAGGCCCATGCATACACAGAAAATATATCTTGATCAACTGAATCATAAACATATATTTTAAAATAAAACATGGGAAAAATCATATATATAAAAACCTCATGACCTCATGGTAATCATTAACTTCATTATATTCTTTAACTCAAGGTATACATGCTCAAACTCTTTTATTCAAGATGCTTACTCTGAACTTCCAGCTAGTCTCAAAACACAATCAAGGAATCATGAACTTATAACACCTAATTAAAATATTAAAGGGATTAAAATTAATTAATATTATATTGAAACATATTTATAAAAATATCCAACAAATATATAATGGAAAATATTGGCCTTGTAGACCAAATTGTTGACCTTCTCTCTCACAGTCCTTACTTAGTCACGCAACCCATTTTGGATTCAATGTTCCAACCCATTACACTAAATTCCAGGATTTTGAAAATTATTTATATTTAATTAAATTCATAAAAAAAAATATGTGCACTAGATACATAACCTCATGGCTTATAGTGTTAAACTTTTATCTACAAATTGCATACCCAGATCTGCTAGTTTTCCTAAAAGACTAGTCATGATGACTTTACATTAAAAAACCTATGTAGACACAATCAGAGTCTCTTAATGCATGAATATGATCATTAAATATATTTATAATATATAAAAAACAAAAAAACTAAGGTCTAATGGAAAATATTATATATATAGATCAATCTATAGACCTTACACCTTCACTATCTTATCTGCACTAGACAGGTCAAATTATGAATAACATTTTCACCATAACCACTGACCTAAAAGAATCCTATACAAAATGAATATGTATCAAAAGTATTTAAAAAATATCAATTAAATTTTATTAATCCATAATCCATGATATCATATCCCTAATCAATTTCTCACTTATGCCTGGTTTTCTCACTATCTGTACCATTAGGCCTATTAACAACTAGTCAACTTGTAAGACTAGATTAACACACCTGAGGGATATAATATGATTATAAACCACCATGGAAATATAATAAAAGTATCAATATTAAAAATAAATCCATTTAGTAATTTTGACTTGGTTAAATCTATCTACTCCATTAAATTTCTTATAAATAAGGACTTTCTTATAGGGTCTGCTCACTCACCTGAGAAACCAATCACACTTGGAGGTGACTAAGAGAGTTTTTTACATGATTAAATCACTTAATTTGACACACCAAACCATTATGAGCACTTTATAGCAAGATATTCAACATCAGGTCATTTTTAGGGTTCTTTGATGGTTTAGACCATCTTTTAGTCTTAATGATCATTCATAAATCTTATCCCTTTATTCCATAAACCAACACCTATAAATTTGAGGTAGGACCCTTCCCCATCTACCATGAATAACTTAGTTCATCATGAAAACTTTGCACATGCCAATGAATACATGAAAAACATTATTGGGTTGAGAACCCTCTATTCTATACACTTGAGGGACCTTAAATCACTTTTTCAATCCTTTACCTTCAAAATTTGACCTAAAACTTGGTTAACATAATTGAAAAAACATGGCATACCTTTTTCAATGCACACATACTCTCACTTGGCATGGAAATTGATCATGATACCTCATTAGGATATGCTCTCACCATCTTGCTTTTTACATCTAAGTCTTCACAATCATTAGGTCTTGAACTGACCTTTAAACCACTATCAAATATCTAAATGCTTCATGTAAAAACTAAAACAACCTCTCTCATGATCAAACACTATCAAGTATTCTTTGGAGCTTCAACATAACATCTTCATATCTTGGAGACTCAAACTCGTTAGGCTATCTTATTTTTTTTATTTAACAAAGATCTTATTCAAATGGTCTTAGGTAAATATTATTAATTACCTTCATTTATTTAAATGTATTCCACATATATGAATGATTTCCAACTTGTATTCATGATTATGCATAACATTTATGTACTACACACCTGTTCTTGAAGCTCATGAATTATGTAATTATCTCCCCTTCAGTTGATGATATCTCCTCTTAAAACTTCCCTTATGTTTGATTGGACCTTAAAAAAATTTCACACCATAAATTCCCTTGATATCATCATATAAGCTTCATAATCCATATATGATGCATGTGTATCAAGAAAACCCTTCTTGTATTAGTTTACTACTAATTAGGTCTATACACCTAGTTCGTTATCTGCCAGACTTCTTTTTTGATTGATCACCTTCACCTCACACAAGCAATGAATATTTAGCATATATGTGTGAAAAATGACCCAAAAGTCATATTCAAATGCTTATAATAATCACATTAAAATCTTCTGAGTATAAAACATCTCTAAAATCAATGCTTGTCCACCATGCCTATTAGGTCTATCTACAATAAAAAATATTATTCCTAAGGAATAATCTAGTCTTCCATGTTGGATCAGAGATCACTCATATCATGTCCATATGAAATCTTCATATTTTAATCTTGAATCAATATGTTTCCTTTATGTCTCATGATTCACCATAGTATAAACATCATCATGACAACTTTCTTGCATCATTATGTCAACTAGGTATGTGTTTACATGTTTCACTATGATAGTCCTCTTTGACCTTAATGTCGTATTGATGCACATATATCACTAAAATTTATTTCAAAAATATATCAACATATGAATCAATAGTACATATATACCATAACAAAAATTGATCACCTTGGTATCAATACCAAAAACTTATCTATCAATATGCTAAAAGACTAAACTTCTAGCTTAGACTCAATAAAATTCAACATGTGTTCATATATATACAACACATGTCTTGGGATTAAATAATAATATACCAAAATTATACTTTGTGATGAGTGTCTTCTTTAATCCTAATGTAGTCACCCATTCCATATGGTACTATAAGAACATAAATTCAATAGATTCTGAGATCTCCATACTCTCATAAGGCTGAATATTCTTTAACATCCTTTTAGGCTTGGCTGTCAACTTAAGATTGACTTTTAACTTAGACTCATCATCATAATTCTAAGTTGATAAATAATACTCTTGACATTATTTCAAATCATACTTATGATCCTCAGTACCAAATAGCCCACCTTGGTTTATGAGTTGATCATAACACACCTTTTCATACTTTTTCTCAGTCAAATCTTCATCTTTACTACTTTGATCAATCATATGAGAACTAATAACTCTCTTATATTTGTTTAGGATCCTCTTGATTATGATTTGCACCTATAGATTGATGTCTACATCATCTTTCTCTTCTCTACTTGAGATTACACCAAACACTTTTGGAAATCTACCCTCACAATCAGTTTACCTTTATCCATAGGCTGATCATGACTAGTTCTTACCTTTTTGGGTCTCCATACCATGATTCAAGTTTTAGGATATTTAAAAATATTTTTTATGATTTAATTGTATATTGAATATAATATTACAATATCTTGAAATATGACCAACACATTGACATTTATAAAAAATAAACTTTCTCTTCTTTGACATACCTCTTGATTGATGTAGTTTGTGATCTCTTCTTGGCCAATTTCTCTCTTTACCATAGTCCCATGAAAACTCATTCTTTGGTGGCATCGTTCTATATTATTTTTCTTTATGTCTAAATTGATAACAATCAAAACAATCACCATTGAAAGCATTGAAATACCTCATGGTATTACATTGTCTGATAGGACTTATCTTCATTCTCTCAGTACCATCATTCTTTGGTAGACATTGACCTTTGAGGTCTAATTCTCCTTGACTTCAGCTTACTCCTTGTGGTTTTCTTTGAATCTAAGATCAACCTTATCATTAGCAAACTTATGAATACTAAAAATGTCATCTAGACTTTTAGTGTTCTTTTCAAACTTCTCATAGGTCTTAGTCTTGCTCATATTTTATTTGACATGCTCATTCTCAACCTTCAAAGAATCTAACTCAGGATTCAAATGGTCATATTCTTCTTAATATGAATTTATACTTGTATTTACATCCTTTATATGACTCTTGAGATCCTCGATGATCTTATTTTCTTTGACCACTGATTCAATTATTGATTCTTTTTTAACTAGTTATTCATCTTGTGCTTCTAGGATCACCTTTCAACTATAAGGATTGATTCAAAGGACCAAGCTCTAATACCAATTTTTGGAATAATAATCACTATGAAGGGGTATCAGTGTCCTTAATAAACATTTACTTTCACTTCATCATTAGATCATCAGATCATTATCATTCATCAAGAAATATCAACCCAATGTACATAAGCATGAAGAAAGCATTAATCAACCAAAGCAATGCATGAATAACCATAACACATCATATAAGTGGGAAAACCTCATGGGGGATAAAAACACAATGAAATAAAGCTTGGGCAAACAATATTATAAAACAATGAATCAATCTTTAGCTGAGCACCAACTCAATAAGGAGCACCATCCCTTAATTCACAAAGCACCCATTTGGATTTAACAAGTAGCCACTTGGAATTAACAAGCACCAACTTGCTAGGAGGTACCAACCCCCTTGTTGATCAAACACCAACTCAATCAACACTATGATGACTCATCACCCACACAATCACCAATGATTTGTCCACATTTTCTTTGATGTTTATCAACACCTGATGATGGTATTGTTCTACTATGTCTCTTTCTTATACTCTCTATGACATCTATTTCATACTCAATATTATTTTTATTCTATATACACATTATCTACCTCATCATGTCCTTATCAACATATTCAATCCTCTAATACATCTCTACTCATATATGACAACCTTATAGACTTATTCTCAACTCCTCTCCTCATAAAGGTTTTCTTAATCATAATCTAACCTCATGGTCTACTCCTTAACATTAATGATCACATTAAAAACTACCTCTCACCCAATAAAATACATAATTTATCAATAATCCCTTTATCACCTTGATTAGTTCACATAGGCTCTGATGTTCATATGAAGACCTCCTATTAGATATTCATGACACCCCTCTAATGGTCCATGTGACCTCCTCCTCCTCTTTGTTCTCTTTCATTTGCTTTCACACATAGTTATCTTACTCACACAAATAAGCATAAAAATACCTTGTACATATGCTATTATCTTACTCTCATACACCTTGGTCAGCCATATACCTTTGCACACTAAGATTACCCTTTCAATAAGTCATAGAACATGTTTCAAATATGAATCAAATAATACATTAGGTCAGCCATATATTAATAGACCAAACTCTCATTTATGACTTAAAAATACCTAATCCCGTTAGTCCTTAATTTTATCACATTACACTTAATATTTATTTCTTTGATCTCAAACTTGTATTTTCAATTTGCATACCCAAATATGCCAAATTCTTAAAAGACCAATCATGATGAATTTACATTTCAACACTTGTGTAGACACAATCAAAGGCTCCTGATGCATGAAAATTATAATTATATATCTTTATAAAATATTTAAACACAAAAAAATAATCTCTAATGTAAAATGTTAGACATATATATCAATCTCTAGACCTTACACCTTCACTGTCTTATCTGAACTAAACAAGTCAACTTATGAACAACATTTGAACACCATAACCATTAACCTTAAAACCTCCTATCCAAAATTAATATGTATTACTAGTATTTAAAACCCTCTTCATGTAATTTTATTAATCCCTAATCCATTATATCACATCCCTAATCAATTTATCACTTCTACCTAGTTTTATCACTATTTGCACCATTAGGCTTGTTAGTGACTAGTCAACTTGTATGACTGGCTTATCAGACTTAAGGGATAGAACCTAATAAAAAAAACCATGGAAATATAATATAAGTATCAATATTTAACCTTCATCCATTTATTAATTTTGACTTGATCAAGTTTATCTGTTACAGTAAATTTCTTAGAAACAAGCAATTTCTTTTAAGGTCTACTCACTCACTTGAGAAAGCAATCACAACTGGAGGTGCCTGAGTGAGTTGGATACATGATCAAATAACTTAATTGGTTATACCAA
Organism: Torreya grandis; assembly: GCA_037957365.1. Taxonomy (NCBI): domain Eukaryota; kingdom Viridiplantae; phylum Streptophyta; class Pinopsida; order Cupressales; family Taxaceae; genus Torreya; species Torreya grandis. The sequence goes on along the minus strand of JARHVA010006390.1, from coordinate 886,343 downwards.
ACTATTTTTATCACTTTAGAATAATATATTAAGAATTAGGTCATTGTTATGGTTCTTGGAGGGTTTAGACCATCTTCTAGTCTTAACAATCATTCATAAATCTTATCCCTTTATTACAAAAATCAATAATTAGAAATTGTATCTAGGATTATTTTCCATATACCATGAATAGATTATTTCCTCATGAAGACTTTTCATGTGCCACTGAATACATGATAAACCTTCTCAAGTTGATAACCCTCTATTTTGTGCACTCGAGAGATGTTAAATCACTTTGTCAAGGCTTTACCTTCAAAATCTCACCTAAAACTTGGTCAAAATACTTGAAAAACATGAAATACCTTATTGATGCACACATACTCACACTTACCTTGGAAACTGATCCTTATACCTTAGTAGGCCATGATCTCACCATCTTACTTTCTAGAACTGAGTCTTCATAGCTCATTAGGTCTTAAACTAATCTTCAAACCACTTTTAAATCTCTTAAAACCTCATGTATAAACTCAAACAAACTCTCTCATGCTTAAAAACTATAAAATATTCTTCATAGCTTCAATAGATCATATTCTTATCTCGATAGAGTATCTTCATAGCTTAATGGAGCATATTTGGAGTTGCTTACACATATCTTTAGATCTCGACTAAGGATCTTTGTAGTTCATTATGTTCTATGTTGATTCTTCAAAAATATTTCTAGAAAGGTGTTGATGACTTATCAAACCTTCAAATTCTCTCTCAGTAGAAAGATATTAGGTTACCTAGCTTCCTTGTCATATTAGGCATATAAGATTATACCCTACACACCATGCATATTCACATCAATGACATCAACCTTGACATCAAATGATATCAATATTGACATCAATGACAACACTTGTTAACACATCCTATAATTATGCTACTTATAAAATTTGAAATTAAATCTCAAATATTTCCACATTATAATTATTTTATAACTCAACTCCCCACAATGTGAAATGTTTGACTTAGGATGTTGGTTTCCACTGAAAATGCATCATTTTACAAATAATTTATTTTGAATTTTAATTATTGAGAAATTTTTATCGACTCTTTGGTGACTAATAAAATACACTATCTTATTTGATTTTGATAATTAACAAACTTCATTTGAACCAACTAAAAACACTAATGAAGACACTATCTTCACCCAAATAATAAATAAAAATTGACTCTACACAGTAACCCCTAAAACTATTAAAACACATATATTATTTTGAAAAAATAATATTTCATGAATATATATAAAATTTTAAAAAAACATAAAATCACTTATTATTTATAACATGTAACCATTGTGATTAGCTGCTTGCTCTAAATTTAACTACTAATTGATAAATTAATACAACATTTTACATTGTATCTTAGGAAATTTAAAGGTGATTTAATATTCTTTCATGGAATCAAATACACACATCTCTTATAATTTATAATTTAGGTCATCTAAATAGGTGACTTATTAGGTAGACCATCACAAGATAGGTTCACAGTGACCGACTATGAGTTATAAGACTTTTAGGATGTCAAGAAGTTTGCATGATGTACATTATCTTTGGTAGAATAAAAAATATTAGATATATGAATTAGGTGATATGTAGGTGCATATAGAATGTAAATAATTCAAACTTAGAACAAAAAAGATTTGAGAAGGTAATGCACAAACTATATTGGCATAAGAAGAACACACATAATAAAATAGAATAGATGTAAAAAATCAATGATTTTAGGTAGTCTTCACACATCAAATACATATATTTGAATGGATATCACTTTGCACTGACAAAAATAACATCATATGAGTTGCAATATTAATGGAACTATATATGAAAGCACAAGGAAATGTGTATACCAAGTTGGTGATAGAACTGATAACATAGTTATAAATACCATTAAAACTATAACACAATCAAATATTATGCTTATAATGGTTTTCACTAAAAATAACTTCATATATTTGGGACAACAAATAATTTAAAGGTTTTCCTTGAAAAAAAATCATTCTCCCATTGCATAGCAAAACTAGGGATGCTCTGATACCAGTGATAGCTTTTGTAAGATCTTATATAGATATTTATCTCATACAAATTAGTATAAAGGCAACTACCTAGAGATAATATCTAAACATAATATATTCCTCTATTCTCTATATTAAATCATTCATGGATTACATATATATAGGAAAAGTCTTTCATATAAAGAAGGAGAATCATATTTCCACATATGACTCATCATATCCCTATGATCTCTCTCAAATAATAATAAACCTATATGCATAATATTGTTTTTACCCAATAATATGACTCTCAAATATTGTATTTTAGCAACTAACCAAATATATGTATTAGTTAATTATTACTCACAAAATTATTCACATTAAAATATTCACTAAAATTACATGTGAGTGTTAATTTTCCTAACAATGGCATGCGCGCCCCCCCCCCCCCCCCCCCCCCTCCCCCCCCACCCCCCAACTAATATCCCCCCTTTTGAGGTGAGGTGTAGTAGAAACTAGTAGTTACCTTACCTCAAAAGAATAAGACAACTATATAATCTATCCATAAACCATGTATCATATAGGATATACATGTCTAGGTAGATATATCATTGAGGTACAAAGTATGTAATGGCATCAAGTCCTAAGATGCATGATGTGAATCATGGAAACATATAGATAGTAACATTACAATCTCCAAAATCAATCAAGTACATACATAATAGCACTCAAAATTAAATCAAAATAAAATGGTTTGAGGCCTCAAAAAAATGGCATGTTTACATGTCATGCATTCGAAGGGACATGACTTAGTCAAATGTTTAGAAAGCAAGGACTTAAATATTCAAATGGCCATATAATAAGTAATGGCATATGTAAATGTCAAAGTAATCAAAAATAGTAATGGAGGCTATAAAAAGTGGTTGATATTCAAAGTCTTAACAAGAAATACCAAACACTCATTTAAGTGTATAAATGAAAAGCATAAGTAATTGTTAGAGGTACAATCACTAAGAGGGGGCTGATCAATGATGCAAGATATTTTAAAATTCAATTGTACTCCTTTCAAACTCTTAATCAATGATCACAAGCATTCATAAAGAATACAAGATGTTCATAACAATGAATAAGAAAGATGATGCAATATCACACACATAACACAAGATCTACGTGGGAAACCCTCTTAGGGAATAAAACCCACTCTCAAGCCTGCAAACACATGGACTACTTGTCCTATAAGATTATCAAAAACATGAGACATTTTAGTGAAGCACCTACTTCACAAGGATCACCCACCACTGATTATGAATAAGCACCCACTTTTTCTAGATGTTGAGCACCCACACAACACCTTATGAAATCAACAACTCTATAACTCTTATTACATTTCAATCTATTTGGAGAAATAATGTATAACCTCTATTTCAACTCATCACACACATTCAAACTTTATCATTCAAACAACACATCTAAACACCCTTTTTGGATCACTCTAGACTTATTCACTCATCCTCAATCTATTATATACTTTAGTCCATCCACTAAGCACACTTCTTCTTTTCTCTTTCCTTCATCTCTATCTTCTGCTATCTCAACACATCCACATCCAAGTCTAGAAAACATTACCTTAGTCTTCTCTCTTTATAGAGTCTTCATGAATATCAACTTCTAAGTTGGAAATAATACTTTCCTTAACCCTTAAGACATCTAACATGATTACACATAGCTCAATACCATCCTCACATGTCATCCATAACATCCATGGGTCACACTTAAGTACTTACACCTTTTAATTAGGCATTATTATCACTTATAGGTCTCCTAGAGACATATTACCCCTTTATAATTTCATCAATCAAGAAAAAACACAAGATCAATTTATAATACATGTATCTTCTCTGTATAACCTCTAAGACATATTAAAATTATTACATCCAATAAAACACTCTTATGCTAAAGCATAATTTACTCAAATAGTATGCTTGTACACAGTACCACCATGAATGAAAAAATAGTCAACTTTAAAGCTCAATATCTAAAACTTTACAAAAATTCAAAACTTTTAATAACCTTTGATGGATGTGCCTTGCAGTCCTATAAAACTTTTCCTTTTACACCCATAAAATTATACCATATGCTCAAGATATAGATCAAAAACCCATCACTATTTCTCTTTCACAAATTTGAATATTTAAATTCCAATGGTCACTATGTAAATACAAAACACTCTGACACTTGTCAAGATCTCGTGTCCCCTATGAAATTTGAAAAAAATAAATTCCATTGATCTCCTCAAAAAATACCTATCCTTTACCTTGCATCACTCATCGTTGATCTTAAATCTTTGCTTATGTGATTGTGCCACTTGGTAGCTATGTGTGCCTTCTACACACCCTGTACCATTCAATCAACATGCTTGTGCTACTTAGAAGTTCCACATCCAATCTAAGCATTATATTTACTTATTGACACAATATGCTCTGTTGGATCATAATCTACATGATCATGCACTAACCATTGATCTCTATCTAACAAGGTTCCTCTCACCATATATCTTCATCATTTGATTAAACTCTCACTGTTAGATTTGTCTTGACTATTTGACCCTAAACTTCAATGTAGTTAAACTTGATGGTCTCTGGTCCATCACAATATACTATAGAAAGTTTGAATGTTTATATATTGAAATATAAAACACTTCAAGACTCTAAATCTTTAGAGTATCTTCCTAACACTATAGACAACATCTCCATGAAAAACTTTGACCAATGTTGACTTTTTGATTACGTACACAAAATGTACAAACTTGTTGGATCACTCATATCTACATGATGTATAGTGATGATATAAATTTAGGCACATTTCTCTTTCTAAATGATAAAATGACACACCAAAACTTCACCAAGACATCTATGGATGCCTTATAACTCTTTCTTTATCCATACAAACCTGTACATGAGCCATAACTCTCCAAGCTATCAAACACAACTTCTTTGTCATTCATGCACTAGTACTACATGCTCTATTTGACATTAATGACCATGCTCAACAATCCCCTCCTTTTTTATTGATGGAAAAACACCCTTAGAATGACTTCTTAATCATTTGAACTTATTCATTCTAATCTTTCTCCCCCTTTGACATTAATGACAAAGTGTCTCTTCCTCAACATTCCAATAATCATTCCTCAACATCATGTATGAATTCAAATACTATTTAAGATGCTCAGGACACTTACATACTTTTAGTCATATGAATCAATGTCTCCCCCTTTGACATGCACCAATTTGAACTTTTACTTCTCTAATCGTTGGACCTAAAAAATTATTCACAGAGCTTAGAATGCTCCCCCTAACATTATGCACATCTCTTCAATCCTCTCAAACTATATGAGTTAGCTCCCCCAAACTCCATGCTCTGTCTAAAAAATATCATATTCAAAAGTCTTCTCAATGAACTAGGTCTAACATCAACACTTCAAACACTTTTCAAATCACTCTCATGGAACCATCTCATCTTCAAAACACTATGAAATCCATGACATATACAACTTGTCATATAAATAACTATGAGACATTCTTCATGATATCAACAATATGATAATACATTTTCCTCCTACTTAAATGACCTTTTAATGATTCATAGATAAGAAGATGACTCCCAAGCTTTGTCTTAGATACTCAAATCTGGCCTTTGTCAATAGTTTAGTCATAATGTCTACAAGTTATTCTTTTTTAGACACATATTCTAGTTTAAAAATCTGATTACTTAATTTTTCTCTTAATAAATGATACCTAACAAGAATTTGTTTAGTTTTTGAGTGCATAATAGAATTATTAGAGATACTAATTGTGCTATTATTATCACAATAGATAGGACAAGGTTCATTTTGTCTTACCTTATAATCTTCTAAGGTTTATTTCATCCAAAATACATAAGTACAATAGGAAGAACTATCTATATACTAAGATTCTACAGTTGATAGAGATACATAGGATTGATTTTTACTTAGCCAAGACACCAAACATTCACCCATGAAGAATCCACAACCATTGGTACTCCTCCTATCATCTATACATCTTGCCCAATCTGCATTAGTGTATGTCTTTAGAGTAAATTCTTTTCTCTTGGGGTACCATAAACCATACTCTATTATGCTCTTGAGATATCTTAAGATCCTTTTAAATTGTTTCAATTGAGATTCTATGGGATCATCTTGAAATCTTCCTACAAGGCCCACTGCTTGAATGATATCAGGCCTAAAAGTGGCATATTATAAGAGACTTCTAATCATGGATCTATATAAAGTTTGATGAAATTTTGGTGAGTCATCTTGTTTACATAACTTAAATTGTATGATAATTGGAGTACGTATTGGCTAAAAATACAACATGTTGAACTTTTTCTAGCATATCTTTGATGTATTTTCCTTGTGAAACGAATATCCCCTCATAAAGTTGGTTAATTTGTAATCTTAAGAAGAAATAAAGTTCTCCTAACATTAACATTTAAAACTTATTATTTATATCATGTAAAAACTCTCTACTCATGTTATCATTATTATAACCAAATATTATGTCATCAACATAGACTACTACTAGTACTTGATGAGTGTCATCTTTCTTGATATATAAATTACTATCAACTATCCCTCTTTTGAAGCCTTATCTCAATAGATACTCATCTAATTTGTCATACCAAGATATAGGAGCTTTTTTAAGACCATAGAAATCATTATTTAGTTTGTAAACATAGTCCTAATTACTTGTTATTAAAAAACCTTAAAGTGACTCAATATAAACTTCTTCATCTAAGTTTCCATTCAAAAATGTAGATTTCACATCCATTTGGTAAACTTTGAAACCTTTAAAGATTGCATATGATAAAAAGGAGTCTAATTGCTTCCATTCCTGATAGAGGATCAAATGTCTCATCAAAGTCTATCCCTTTAACTTTAGCATATCCTTCACACACCAATCTAGCCTTATTTCTTATGACCTCTCATTTCTCATTCATCTTGTTTCTAAAAACCCACTTAGATCCTATCACATTTTTGTCTTTTATCCTTGGAAAAAAATCCCATGTTTCATTTTTTACTATTTGATCAAATTCCTCCTCTATGGCAAATGTCCAATTGTCATCTTTTCTGGATTCTAATAAATATTTAGGATCAATCTTGGATAATAGAGCTGTGTCTTGTTGATTATAATTGATCAACCTTCTCTTCCTAGTCTATAAAATAGCATTCACATCTCCAATAACATGGGAAAATGGATGATATTTATATATTATCCTAGAAGGGGCTTTAGTATCCTATATTACTTCTTCCTCTTCATCATCTAATTGATCATGTATGCTTTCATTATTTGAAATAACATCCTCATTAGTGTCAATTATTTTCAATTTGGGCTTCTTGATGCCACCTGCCTCTTTAACTCTCAGATTAGATATTTTAATGACTTTGTGGAGTCTATTATTGAAACATCTATAAGCAAAAGTTATGGATGAATAACCTAAGAAGATGCCCTCATCAGATCTTGAGTTAAAATTTCCAAAATTTTATTCATTACTCTTGATAAAACACTTTCTCTCAAACACTCTAAAGTGTTTGACATTAGCTTCCCTATTTTTTCATAGCTCATGTGAAGTCTTATCACCATTTTCTCTAACTTGGTATATATTTAAGATATAAACAAAATTATTGGTAGCCTCTTCCTGAAAACAATCTAAAATTTTGGAATCTTAAAACATGGTTCTAGTCATGTTTTGGATAATTTTATTTTTCCTCTCAACTACCCCATTATATTGGGGTGTTCTAGTAGTAGAGTTTCATATTCAAATTCCTTATTCCTCACAAAAGTCATCAAACTCATAAGACCAAAATTCACCTCCTTTGTTTGATCTTACACACTTTATTCTTGATCCTTTTTCATTTTCAACAAGAGCTTTGAATGCTTGAAATTTTCCAAAAGCTTCTAATTTCTATTTAAGAAAAAATATCAAAGTCATTATAGTTAAGTCATCAATTAATAACATAAAGTAGCTATTACCTTGAATGCCTTGAGTTCTTATAGGTCCACAAAGGTCTATTTGAATCAACTCCAATGGTACTGTGGTAGAGTGCTCCTTAAATTTATATCTTATTTTGACTTATTTTCCATGAAAGCATGCCTTGCAAAGAGTGTGGGGAATTTTAATGATTTTAGGCATATGCCTCACTAGTCCTTTTGATATGATCCTTACTAAATTATCAAAGTTTAGATTTTCAAGTCTTCTATGTCAAATCTGACTTTCTTTTAATTAATTCATGAAGCACTTTTATTTATTGTATTCATGGAACACATACAAGTTATTATGTGCCTTGTGAATGTTTGCAACTAATTTTCCAGACTTGGAACTTCTTACTTCACACCCTTTATCATGAAATTTCAACATTTGCTTGTTTACACATTTGACTAACACTTAGAATATTGTGTTTCAAAACTTTTACATATAGAAATTTTTTAGTTCTAATATGACCATTATCCAAACTTATAAAGCCTTTCCCAACTATGTTAGTAGAGTTTTTATCACTAAACCTTATTGAACTTGAATTATGTTTTTTGAGAGAAATAAACTTACTCTTATATCCTGTAATATGAATTGAACATCCACCATCTATGTACCATTTATTGCTTTCATCCTCTTGAGTATGTAAGGTAGTTTGTACAAACATGGATTCTTCCTTTGAGTCTTGCACCATCTTTCTTTAAATCCTAGTTTTGTCTTCCTTGAACCATTTGATGGTGTCAATAACATGAAATTCCTTTTCCAAAAGTCCATTTTTCAATACTTGGCCATATATCCCTATTGATTTCAGTTATGGCAGAGAATATCATTTATTCTCCTTAGAGAGTAAGTATAGTTATTATATCTATGACTATATTCATTACAAGTATAACAATGTCCATTGAAAACATAACTATATTTATTCATGTTAATCACCCATTTTGTTTCATTATCAATACCCCAAGACATCTCATCCATAAATTATTTTCTAGAGATAGATTTATTCTTGTCTTTAGATAAAAGTACATCAACATAATTCATAACTTTACCTTCCAATTGATCCATTCTTTGATTCAAACTTGTATCAACCACAACTTGAAATTTTTTGACTATTGCTTCTATTATTCCTCTTTGTGTCTTTACACTATCAATTATTTCAAGCATCTCATGACATATAGAGGAAGTCAAGTCTTAATTTTTACTCCCTATCATGTTATTAAATCTTTCAAACTTTTCTTTTAGACATTCATTTTCTTCCATTGAATATTTGAGTTTTGATAAAGCACATATTAGTTCACCTTGAAGAAAAATCTTAGCCTCTTTATCTTTCATTGTACTTATGATCACCTTCAAGAGATTTAACATGAAATGAAGGTCTTGATCTGATACCAATTGTTGTAGGTATAATCACTAAGAGGCGGGGGTGAATCAGTGATGTAAGATATTTCAAACTTTAATTTTAATCATTGGAAACTCTTAATCAATTATCACAAGCATTCATAAATCATAAAATATGTTCATAATAATGAATAAGAAAAATGATGTAAGATCACACACATAACATAAGATATACATGGGAAAACCTCTTGGGGAATAAAATCCACTCTCAATCCTACAAACACATGGACTACTTGTCCTATAAGATGATCACAAGCAGGAGAACTTTTAGTGAAACACCCACTTCACAAGGAACACCTAGCCCTAAGTATGAACAAAAAGTCACTTGTTCTAGATGTTGAGAACCCATATAACACCTTATGAAATAAATAAATCCTAAACTTTGATTGAACTTCAACTTGATTGGAAAAGGGATGTATAAAAACTCTCTTTCAACTCATCACACACACTCAAACTTACTCATGCAAGAAATACATTCAAACACCCCTTTTGATCACTTTAAACTTATTATCTCATCCTAAATATATTTTCTACTTCACTCCATCCATTGAACACACTTTCTTTGATCTCTTTTCTTGATATATATCTTTTGCTCTCTCAACACATCCACATCCATGTCTAGAAACCATTACCTTAGCCTTCACTCTTTATAGAGTCTTCATGAATATCAACTTCTAGGTCTACCATAATACTTAATTTAACCCTTAATACATATAACATGCTAACACATAGCTCAATACCATCCTCATAGGTTATCCATAGCATCCATGGGTCATACTTAAGTAGTTACACCTTTCAATTAGACCTTGGTAGCCCTTATAGGTCTTAAGGAGACCTATTACCCATATATCATTTCATCAAAAAAAAAGAACATAAGATCACTTTCAAATACATGGGTCCACTCCATATGACCTATAATACATATTCAAATGAATACATCCACCAAAAAAATATTTTTTTAAAGCACAATTTACTCAAATAGTAGTCTTGTACATAGTAACACCATGAGTGAACAAACAATAAACTTTGAAGCTCAATATATACAACTTTACAAACATTCATACTTATAATAATTTTTTTTGGATGTTCCTTGAAGTCATCTACAAATTTACCTTTTACACCACCATAAAATTCTACTATATGCTCAAGATATAAATAAAAAAACCCATCATTGGTATTCTTTCACAAATTTGAATATTTAAATTCCAAAAGTCACTATGTAAATACAAAACATTCTAACACTTGTCAATATCTCATGTCCCCTAAAAACTTTGAACAAATACACTTTCTCGATATCCTCATGTGATACATGTTCTTTGTGTTGCATCACTCACCATTGATCTTATCTCTATGCTTATGTGATCATGCCACTTGGGAGCTCTACGTGCCTTCTACACACCCTAGATCATTTAATCAATGTGTTTGTACCACTTGGTAGTTCCACATGCAATCTGAGCACTCTATTGAATTATTAACTCAATACACCCCATTGGATCATTGTCTACATGATCACATGCTCACCATTGATCTCTATTAGACATGTTTCATACTTATCAAAGATCTTCATCATCTGATTAGATTATCACCATGAGATCTATCTTGACAATTTGACCCTAGACTTCAACATAGTTAAATTTTACTATCTTTCATCCATCATAGTCTACTAGAGAAACTTTGAATGTTTATATCTTGAACAAGAAAACACTTCAAGACTCCAAATCTTCATAGTAGCTTCTTGACACTATAGACAACATCTCCATGAATTTTTTTGACTAGTGTTAACTTTCTGATTACCTATACAAAATCTACAAACTTGCTGGATCACTCATATCTACATGATGTGTAGTGATGGCCTGGATTCTCTTAAGCTATAATATGCGTGTTTCTCTTTTCAAATGATCAAATATCACACCATAACTTCACCAAGACATTTATGGATGCCTCACATCTCTTTCTTTGTCCTTATATACCTACACATGTGCCATAACTCTCCAAAATATCAAACACAACTTATTTGCCATTCATCCACTAATAATACATGCTCTCTTTGACATCAATGATAACCTAAGACATGAATGACCATTATCAAGAGTAACCAGTATAAACATAGTGTATTAGACCCTCTATATATATGTTGGAAAAAACTATCACATTATGAATATATAAGTGTATAAGCTCAAACATGATAATGGAAAGTTATCATATAATCATATAACCTATGTGTATCAATATCAAATAACCACATGCCACCAATGTTTATATGACATGAGTAGAAGGAAGGTATAGCATCTATATAGGAATAAATCAGGTATTTGTGTATGCCCTTATCACACTCATATCATGTGTTAAACATATGTGTATATATAAATTAATGATATGCCATCTACCAATATGTAACCATTAATAAATATGCCAAGGATCCAATTAGAATATGTAGATTCTAAAAATGTTTTTGGATTTTTGGATTTTGTAAATTTTTTCATATTTTATAGAAATATTTAAAAATGTTTCCTAAAGAAGACATTTATAAATAAAAGTGCCACCTAGATATATTGTACTCATCAAGGAAATGTTTATGTGAAGGATATTTATCATGTGTATCATATTCATATGTTGTATAATCAGCATCATTAGGATCATACCAATCCTTTGTGCTATTAGGATCATAACAATCTTATGTGTTATTAGTATAGCAAATATGTAACTTATTAGGTTTTTCTTCAAATTATGATATATCATTTTGAGCATCTACACATGAATAAAGAACTGCATCATAAATTTAAGTTTCCTTCTTGAAAGTTTATTTTGCTTGAACATTAGGAAATGATGTAATTTATGCCTTGACTTCTTTATTTGAGGATGAAAGTATATAATTTTTAGTATTTTACTTAATTGTTTATTCCTCTATGCATGAAGTATATATAATGTTTATATCCTTATAAACCATATTTATGTCCTTTTATTTTGTAGGCATGCCTTGATTTGAAAAATACTTTGTTAGAAACCCTCTTTGAGAATGCTTGTTTGTTTATCTTCAGTTTGATTTGGCAAATTTTGTTCTTGCTCTTTTTGTAACAATGAATTTGGATTATTTTCTTGAACTAATTATTATATTTTTAAGTTGTTTTGTTCTAAATTATCCTTGGGTTTCCATATTTTATGTTTTAGCACTTGTTCTTTAGAAGAGGCACTCATAATGTGAGTGGTTTTATTGAGTGATGTATCAAGTATATGATCACCACTATCTTTGTGATGTTTTATTTTGTTTTGTAATTAAAAACAACATTATTTATGATGCCCATGCATTCTATAATATACACAATAGTATTTTTAACTTCTTATAGGATGTAGATGGGGTAATTGGATCACCTTCTTTTGGATCATTTTTCTTAGGGTCTCACTTGGACTCTTAGTAGCCTTTTGGTCACTTTTGGAATCACTTGTTTTATATGTATTATGTTTTATATTTTAATTTTGATATGAAACCTTTTTGGGTACAAAATTTCAACATGAATATGGAAATACATGCTTAACACTTGCATGTTTTATGTTTTGGGCATATGGAATTGGATTTTCCAATAATGTGATCTCTAAACTGGAGTATTGTCATTGATTTTGTAAGACTTTGATTAAATTTATCATAAGGATGATTTGATCTTTTAGGGATTCATGAGCACAAAACCTAGGTGCTTCAAATTGAACATGCATACATATAAGGATGTGGTTAGAGGGATGGTATTTATAACCCTCCTTAGGGTTAGGAGGAAGAATAAGTTCCTTTTTAGCCATTTTAAATGTTCTAAAATTAAATATGAGAATAAAAAAGAAGAGATATACAAATCCTAATATTTCACCATGATATAATAAGGATATATCATTTTCAGACTATTTATTATTTTTGAAAATTGAGATATATTTTTTATAAAAAAATATAAATGAGACAAACCCATAAAAATAGGGAAACAAAATTACAATGTAAGGCATATATGTGTAAATTTACTAAAAATAATAAAATATAAAAGTTTCAAAATCTATACAATATTTTGGAAAAGTAAAAGATTTTTTGTTCATATGAACAACATTTTGAAAATAATTTGAGGAATTTTAAATTTAATCTATTATGAAACATACATGGGCCATACAATATGGAATGCTTCACAAGAAAAACCCTAGAATATTCTAAATAAAGAATTAACAATTTTGATAAAATAGAAATTCATTTCAAATATCTATGAGATTTTTTAAATGAAATACTATTTTCATGAAACCCATAAATTAATTACAAAATAAGCACACTATTTGAATTGTTGTTAATAATTACTAAAAATAGTAAATTATAAAAACTAAAAAATCCATACCGAATTTGGGTAAACAAAATACCAA
>JARHVA010006390.1:810000-867500 GCA_037957365.1 Torreya grandis | reverse complement strand
AAGATAGTTATTTTTTATGATAATCTAGATTGAGATATATGATAGGAAGAAAGTAGATTGGATATAGATTCTATATTAGTTGCCTAATTTTATAAATTATACCTATGTAGTTGTAAACTCTTGCATCAACTTGAGATGATTGCATTAACACTTTTTCCTAGTTAGATGAAAGTGTCTAGTATAAAATAGATAATGGAATTAGATGTGATCACATAGAATATTATGGGTTATATCTCACCTAAAATATGGTGTCCTCATATCTAAATTATGGGTTTTCATTCATTGTCAACTAGTAAAATCTTAGTTCTTCATCTTCATAGTGGTTGTGTGAAAATGGGCTAGTGGTCACAAAGTGTTGAGCTAACCCCAAAGACAATTTTGTCAATGGGTGTTTCCTACATATCCATTACTATGAGTAAGGCCTTAGACTAATGTATTTATCCCCTAATGTGTTGCCTTATGTGTGCACAAGGGTGAAATATGTATAAATCAAATACATAGAGTGACCTAGATTGTAACTTGGTTAATGTGGCTCATGGGATGATCCTTTAGTAATTTAGACCTATATATGTGTTGTCCCTATGAATGATATGGAAATAGGAGAAAATATGGAATATTTTCACTTTAGTTATTGATTGAATGCATTTATTAAGTTGTCTTATGAGTTGTTTGGTTTGTGTTAGGTATTTTTCTAGGTGAGGAATGAATGAAGAATGATCTTATATTTATACCAATCCCTTTAGATAATATATAGCATTACATAACTTAGGCTAACCATAGGAATAAATTTTATTCATAATTTGTATGATTTTATGGAACTTGACATTTTTATTAGGATAGGACACTTATGTTGACATAGGAATTTGACTGGGATGTAAGTGCCCAAGTATCTAGAAAATAGGCATAGGTCCAGATCTTACAAAGATAGATGATAAGCATGATTATAACATATTGAGAATTATAAAAGGTATGATTTATCACAATGAAATTAGTCAGACTAAAAGATAAGTAATGAGCATTTAGATATATCATATGCGAGCTTTTAGTTAGCGGAAAGGGTATAGACTTAAGAGGAACATACAATGTATGCATTTTCCATGAGTACAAAACTAAGGTGTTATATAATTCATAAATAGTGTCTAAATAAATAAAGTAACAAATTTAAAATGTGTTCTATTATTTACAATACCAAAGAGAAATGATACTTAGCTAGGTATACTATGTGAAAGCATATCTAGACTAGAAATAGTGGAAATTTTATAGGATAAGTATTATAGATCAGTCATCAAATTCAAGAAATTATACTTTTATAGCTATAAAAACTACCATCATATCTATAAATTACCATTGATAATTATGTATAACTAAGATATAGGTGTCAAGTATGGAATAATGATTGGATCTTGATGTGACCAACTTCATTGTTCTAGGTTTTTTTTCCCCTTCTATTGATATATTTAGATCTAGGATATATGTTGTCACTCCTTTGTAACTAATCAAACCCTAGCTCTTCACCCTTCTTCACCCTCTGAATGAGTTTTCTAAAAATGGTTTAGTGAGATCATGGTATTGCGCTGACCTTAATGATCCTCTATCATTGAGCATTACCTACATAGCCAATACTCCAAGAAGGTCCTAAAACAAATTTATTTATCCCCTATGTGTGGGAATGTGTGTGAATAATGGTGAAATATATTATATGAAGATGCATGTAATGATCTATATTGAAACCTAAAAAATATCACGCATGGCTTGTTATTTGAATTCTTTAGATCTGTAATATGACTTATCCTATGCTTGATATGCAAATAGGTTAGAATATCCTAGTTGTGTATTTAATTGATTGAGATTTAGTAGGTGTTTACTTACTTTTCATTAGATGAGGAATGAGAAGTCTTGTATTTATACAAAACCTTTTAAAAATATGTCATGGTAGGGTTTAATAATACAAATAATCTGACTTATAGGTTTGAAAACATTTAAGATTTATAGGAATTTTGGCAACTACACACTAGATAAGGATCTTGATGCTATCATCAATGGTAGTGTCCCTATATGACTGGGAATATCTACATGGATAAAAAATAGGTACATATCTAAAACTTATAGTGAAGGAATTTTATTAGGTTTTAAGATATTTTCACAGTGCAAGAGACCTAAGTCATTAGAATGTTATGGATCAGATTAAGAGATAAGAATTTAAGAACAATTAAATGGTGAGTGTACTGTTTTTGGTAACATGGATATATAGAACTAAAGTGTAGAGACTTGATTGTTATTTTTCAAGTGTATAATTCTGAGATGCTATACACATTCAATTTAGTGTCTACATTCCCCCTAAATCTAGTAATTCATGAGGAAATTACTAGTTTAAATGAAATAAATGCATATATGGATGTGTACAACACACTTTGCCTTCGCTTGATCCCACTTTGAGTGATTTTATAGTGTATGACATATAAATATGAGCATATAATATGAAATTTAAAATAATTTAAATACTTAAAAATAAAGAGAGAAAGAAAGGAGTAAATCTATGTGTCGATGCAACCATTTTGCTTCTCGATGTTTTGACCTAGTAAAGATGCTTCATCATGAAGCATTAAAGATAGAAAAGGTTCAGACCTGAGCCTTGGAGAAATATATAAGGATATTGGAAGGTATTATTCCCCCAATCTAGCGTAAAGATGAATTTTGACACAACCATTGAGATCACTAAATCTCAATAGCAAAATTGTAGTGTGAATATGTAATCTAGTGAGGATGAATCATTTAATCAAATCATCCTATAAATATGATGAGATTAGATGATTTAATCACTATAATATACAAATATGATAAGTTTGAATGATTTAATAACTTCAACATATAAAAATTAATTAATTGATGGAGAATAAAAGGTTTGATAATAGTACATCTTGGTGTAATTAGTGCATCTTGGTGAATAATATAATTAGTAAATTTTGTAATTTTTGTAGAATGGATTTTTATATTCACATATAATATGTCTTAGCTAGTTTATATGTGTTAAAAATATAAAAATGTCTATTTTAAATCTATATAAAATCGATGTCATGTATAGGATTTTAACCTATGTATGCCTGAATCATGAAACTAAATTGAAGATTGTGAAAGTGTGGAGGTCATGTCCTTATGGCATGCCCCCAATAAAATTTGTATATACTAAGAAAGTTTGTAATTGAGGAGTTCATGTCTTTGTGATATGCCCCTACTAAAATCTAGAAATTGTGAAAATGTGGAGGTCATGGTTGCATGACATGCCCCCACTGATATACCCTCCCCCTCCCCCTTTTGAGGTGATGTAAATAGGATTTTTTAGGTACCTTACCTCAAAAGGATAAAGTAAATATATAATATAAGTGTGAATCATGTATCATAAATGTATAACATGCCAAAGTATATACATCAATGAAGCTTGTAGTATGTGATCACATCAATTCTTAAGATCCATGATATGGATCATGGAAATGTCTAGAGAGTAATAATATAAACCTAGAAAATAATCAAGCAGACACACAAGAGCACTCAATGAAATTCCAAATAATGGTCCAAGAAAACTACATATAAGGGTCATGATAAAATCTCACACAAGCAAAATGGATGACATATTTAAGCTCCCAACCAACATAGAATGACATATTCTAATTCCAATAAATATTCAATGGCACATGAACCAATAAGAAAGGATCATATTCAAATGTTCCACAAATAAGACAATAGAAAGTAATAAAATAATCTTAAGAAATTGATAACGTGAATAAAGTAATTTTAATCAACCAATAGAAGCATATGGGTAAGTACACAGAGATTGGGGGCCAAAAAGTGGATAAAAATTCTTGTTTTGAATGTTGTAAACCGTTTCATGTATGTGATTTTTAAAAGTGAATACAAAGTTATGGGACATAGGCTCAATGATTATTGACCTAAACCATGTACATTATTTAATTCATTAAAACTACATATGTGGTTATAAATTAACAAAACCATGTACACGGTTCTATTTATTTATACCAAAAAATTTTTATCGATGTTATTCATTTGGAATCAATGTAAACCATGACTAGGAGACAATAAGAGCAAATACATGACTGACGGTGAGATCATGATAAGCAAAAAACACTTTAACAACCCAAATTATATGATGACACATCAAAATTGAGGTAGGTAAACACATTTTAATGAATTAATAAACAAAATTAGTTAATTTTTTTGTATTTTTATTGAATTTTTTTTTCCACATGTAGAGGATAATGTTCCAAGTGGCAGTGAATAAAATGCTAAGCCTCATATCCATCTTAACACCCACAAAAACCTCTTATCCCTCCTAACCTAGAAGACCCTACTATCTGTACTAACCCACAAAACCCTCATATCCCTCCTCACCCATAAAACCCTTGTAGCCCTCTTGTAGTTCCTCAATTCCCTAAAGGTACTCAAGAGGATTTAGAAACCCATATAATTGAAAATAAGATAAAACTTGAGAATTTGATTATGAAATTTAGGGATCCCCATGAAAACAACCCCCCACCAAATTTATTTTCAAAAAACATTACATATATTATTAGGTGAAATTAACTTGTTAATAGGTCAAATTGATAGGTGGGTTGAGTATAGAAATAGATATAGGGCATAATATTCTAAAACATTGTCTATAATCAATGTGAGAGATAAACACAACTAAATCCAAAATTTATGCCTTATTTAATGTTGGAAAAATTGGTGCATTACTAGATGTGATGACCAAATAGATTCCGATCTATGGGTGCACTCACGATTTGATCAAACATATTTTTTTGATCAATAGTGGATGGTCTTTTATCACCCATCTTACAATAATAATGAGGTCCAGGTGTATTTTTTGAGAAAAATGTATTACAATTTTGTGTTGACTGAAGTTTCAAACTATTTACATTTCTTAGAGTTCTAACATAGATGAAAGGGATATGTGTAAGATAGGATAGGTGCACATCATGCACCTAATTAGCCTATGAGAGTATGTAGTGACAAACCAAATCCTCCTGATATCCTACCTTCTACAATCAAGGAGACTATATATATATATATATATATATATATATATATATATATATATATATATATATATATATATATATATATATATATATAGATAATTTACATGCACTTAAGGTGGTTACTTAAACCCTCATTTAACATATGAATCATGTTTCTCATACTCCTACTAGTGAGGGTGGAAATGGAAAGGCTTCATTTAGCACTACTACCCATCAAGCTCACTATTATAGATCATGTGGTGTTATATGAATTATACCTAAGGAGGAGGAGGAATATATCATGCATCCCACTCATGGTGGTATTTTTATAGGCCTAGATAATATCAATCTCAATGTGTTTCAATCATCTACATTTTATCTAGACAACTTGGCTACAACTTCCCAGGTATCTTTAATATTTTACTTGTTGTAAAACATTTCCAAACTTGTTAAATTTCAAATATTTGTACAATTCAAAAGGTAATAATTACAATTCATGTTGAAATATCAATCATGTATATGTTTTTATATGCTGTGGTAGGATTTTAGATGCCACATGAGCACGTGTGTTGTTTTTGATATGCCTATATGTACCTATATAGAGGTATTTTTTAAGGATTGATTAATGTTATGGTTCATTTTACATGTATGTTGATATATGTGTGTGTTGAAGTGACTAAAAAAGATATATATTTTTATATTGATTATCACACTAGACACTCTACCATATATTTGAGAGCGAGAAAATGTAGGTGTTGTTTTTTATGATTTCATCTGCATAACAACTCATCGAGGTACATCAAAGTTATTATAACATTTAAGTGTGAATATGGATCAATGTTTTGTAATTATCATTTTTAAATAATAAATTAGATGATGCATGAAATAATTGTCTAAATAGACTCTTCTAATGATTTCTTATGGTCTTGATGAAATGACTAGTAGGCATGATGTTGTACAGTTGACAATTTAATTTTTAAAGTTTTTAATTATATTTAAATGATTTAGTCAGTTGGCTTAAATGTTTATGAGATAATTTTGAAAATATTTTACACACACATCTTTTTATTTATGTATATGTATATCTATATATGTGTATATAAATGTATGTGTATGCATACATATACATATACATATACATATATGTATGTATGTCTATATGTGTGTAAATATGTTTTTAAGGACCCATACTTTCTATTATCATGAGTACATCATCAAATCTTATTGGTGATCCATTTCATAGTCTTATTTTCTATTGTGGACCTATCATTGACCCTATTAAGTGACAATCCTAAATTGACTATGATCACCATCTTGTGGTAAGTGCACCTGTGAATTATTTTTTTATCATTTTAAATCCTTAACTTGTTAATTTTTTAAGTCTCTTATTCTAATACATATGTAAATATTTTGACAATATTTTCATATAAATAGTGGGAGTTACAAGTGATCTTTGAATGGTAGAGGAATCACAATCAAAAGGTTATGACACCTCTAGTTGTGAGAAAAGTATCCAAAGGAAAGGCTTCTACAAGAAATTCAAAGTGAGCGATGAATTTTGGTGATTAGGATAATGTCTTATGACATTTTTTTGTATGTCTATATGGCTTTATGTATAGTTATTTGGAATTATATGCCTATATGGAATTGACCTAGGATATTGTATTGTGTTCACATTTGAATGCCTTTATATGGATTTTATGGATATTATATATACATATATTGTTCAACATTTCACTTTTTAAATATTCTCATTGATTTCACCTTTTGTATTTTGTTGCAATTTATTACATATTATATTATGTTCACATTATTATATACCTTAACCTTTTGTTGATCATTAAAAATCTACCTTTTAGTCTATTGAATGTTTTTGAAATGTATGAGAAATATGCATCTAATTATTTAAAAAAAATATTATAAAATGTGTGATAAGTGATCACGATGCAAGTAGACCTATCTTAGATCTACTTAATAGGTCATATTAAAATAGTATGTTGCTTATTACTTAGATTATTAAATCCTTCATCAGGTTATTATAAGTCTATTTACCTATTGTAAATTTGTTTCAACATCCAATCCATTCAATGAACTACCTTAAGACTAATCAAGGCAAATATAACATATGGGGAAGACTAGATAAGGCATGAATTGTTAAGTTGTTGAGTATCTCAAGGTTCATGAATCTACAAAAACAAAGTTTAGAATATTGTTTTAAGGTGATAATATAGTATCATGAAGGAGTGTCAGTGTAAATAGGGATGAAATCCCATGAAGATAAGTTTTCAAAAAAAGGAGGTAGGAGTGTGTAGAATAGGTGAGAAGGATTATGTATGTGTTTTGAAGAAAATCAATGAGTAATCCTTCCTTCAAGTATTAAATTTATGTTTTCATCTCTTCCATAATTTAGTTGAGTGATTTTGATAATTTCATTCTTTATTTAATGCATTTTTTGATGATACATAAGGCATGTAGGCTTAAGAAGGTGAAAGCATGGTTACATAGTCATCTCCAAGGAGTATTTGGTGAGTTTAAAGTTTGTTTATGGTTTAAAATAATTATATAAAGTTGGTAAAATATTCATATATTATTTTACATACCCAAATTTCCAAAAAAATATATTTAAAGTGAATTAATCATAATAAAAGTATTCTCATCCTTATCACAGTCATAAAATCTCATAATTTTCTTTCTAGTAGACTCTTTAAGTCTCTTACAATATGATCTTATATGTCTATATTTAAGGGTTTATAAAATTTGTACACTTATTTGTA
The DNA here is from genome assembly GCA_037957365.1 of Torreya grandis. Taxonomy (NCBI): domain Eukaryota; kingdom Viridiplantae; phylum Streptophyta; class Pinopsida; order Cupressales; family Taxaceae; genus Torreya; species Torreya grandis. Next base: position 859,693 of record JARHVA010006390.1, on the reverse strand, counting down.
CTTAAAATATGTTAATAATTTTCAATACATATGCCAAACATGATGTTCTCATCAAATTTTATAAATAAGCTTACAAGGATTTTCTTTCATACCATATATTAGGTCTATCTTCTCATGTTCTTATCTTTATGCCTTCTCTAAATCTACTACCTTATCCAAGAGTCTATTCACTTCACCATAAATTTATTCTCACTAATTTATCCTTTTGAAAGACATCCATATTATATATATTGGTCTGAAGTTGTCATTCACCTTGATCTTTGTAGATAAAATACAAAACACTCATGTTAAGTCTTTACAATTGAAGACATATCGATTCTTCAATGGTTCACGGTATCAATCATGAATTTTAACCTTATTTTGGTTATTAATTTATATAAATATTATTTCAAACCTTTATAATTATTTTAAACTCTGTAATTAACCTCCATCTTTCCTCTTCTATCATTTCCTAACAAGAAACACAAACTCAAAAAATTTGCCTTATTGCCTTGTTACACAAATCTACTAATTAGATAGTTGACCATCACTTGAGAAATAGGGGTCTTAAGTTATTGATAAAACATTTATAACTTCACTTAAAAATTTATATTTATTTTTAAAAGGTATTTATCTTAGTTACCTGCTCACTTGGACCTATATTATGTCTTAAAATCCTCAAAATAAGGTTTAAACCTTGAAACACATCCCTGTTGACTAGGAAACAAGAATATCTCTTTTATTTATATATAATACCATTGATAATATTTATAATACATTTTATTTGTTTTATAATATCTCTCTAATGAGTTTTAAGACTCTTTAATGAAGTTTTTGAGAGATATTGCATATTTATGAACTGAACCCTTGTTTTAGACTATTTGCATGTTTATAGACATAAAACACATTGATATCTTCTTATTTTAACATAAAAAGTATGAAACCACTTATATAATATTAAAGACACCTTATATACTTTGATTTAAAACTTTTAATGGATTGGGATTAATTGTTTGGGAGATAAATGTGTTTCTAGGCTTCCAACCCTATTTTTCCTTAACTTTCTATAGGTCTACATAAACTCAGTCCTATATATATTTTCAATTACATATATTAAAGACAGAAAATAACTTATATAAACTTTATAACATCATACCATAACTATCCACCAAGTTTTAACCAATCCCAAGGGCTACTTTTGGAGTTATGATGGTTTTTCTATAAAAAACCTAGGTAAACTTGAATAGAGGTTGAGAGCTAGTGAATTTGGTTTTAAGGCTTAATTTATTTATTTTTTTAAAATGACTGATTTTTATGTCACCAAACCATATACACATTATCCAATTATATTTTTCCTTTGAACAAACTCAAATGATGATAAAATGATAACTTTCCTACTTAAGATAACATTTCTCTAGATGTTAGATACAATTCATAGTTTGAAAGATCTATCTCTAGGGCCTTGTGGATGAAAAATAGCATCAAAACCAAATAAAAGTTGGTTATTAACCTATTATAATGTATTCCTTGCATCTGAGTATGCTTGGTTCGGATATGGAACACCCATTTTGGCCTCAAGATAGGAATTTCACTAGATGCAAGATACAAGTTGTAGTTAGATATTTCTATCTTCTAGGTTTCATGGATGAAAATTGACATATCCACCATGTTTGGGTTAGTTATTAACCTATAATACTATATTATTGGCATCTGTGTATTCCCAGTTAGGAGACAGAGCACCCATTTTGGCCTCATGACAATATTTTCCTATAAGGAAAAATTATTATTTTTTAGGCAAAATTTAGTCGAGTATAAAATAAAAATTATAAGTTATATCCATTAAATAAAATAATATTCAAATTTGTGTCAAATTATTATACTTAAACACCAAATATCTTGAATTTAAAATCATTGATGAACTCATGACATAGCATTCAGTGATCAATCCTAAAATGGAAGTTTTATGTAGTTAAGAGATAGGGTCTTTGCCTCCAATAGACATTTCCAATTTTGAGACATTTGATTCAAAATAAAATAATTAAAACAACTTTATATGTGTAATATACATTAATTTCCACATCTACATCCTTAAAATCCATGTTGATACCCTTTTTGTAATAATTATGGCCTAAAAAAACATTGACAAGAAATGTTGTCAATATGCAAGGCATATTTGGAAATATCTACCTATAGGGCCTCTTGTTTAAAAATGTGTATTACCATAATGTAAAGGGAATTTATTAACCTATATTACATCATTATTATCATCTAAATACCCCTAATTATAAGATATATCACTTATTCTAGCCTCAAGATGGCATTTTTCTACATGCAAGATGTAATTCATAGTTGGTAATATCTATTTCCAGGGTGTCATAGACTAAAAATGACATTTACAAAACATCACAAGTGTAAATTTACCTCTAGTAACACACTATTGGAATTTTTGTATGATTTTTTAGGATACACAACACCTGTTCTAGCCTTAAGATGACATCTCCCTAGAAACAAGATGCAAACCGTAGTTCAAGATCTCTATTTTTGGGGGCTTGTGGCTAAAACATGGCATCACCACCACATCATAGGTGTATATTAGCCTTTATTAGTACATTATTTTAATCCTAGTATAATATATTAAGAAATTAAACACCCATTTGGATTTAAGATGACATTTCCCTAAATGGCAAAATTATTATTTTTTAGGCAAATTTTATACAGGCATAAAAAAGAAATGATAAGTCATATCCACAAACTGAAAGAGTGGTTAAATTTATGTAAAAGTCATATAATTTTACCCTAAATACATTTTATCTCAAATCCTTAAATAAATCATGTAAAATAATTAAGTAATCATTCATAAAATAAAACTTTTATGTAGTTAAGAGATAGGGTCTTTGCCTCCAGTAGAAATTTCTACTTTCAGGACATCCATTTCAAAATTCATCACTTATAACACCTAAGTATGTGAAATTTACATTTTTTTAAACCATCATGGCCTTTTAATTCATGTGGATACCATTTTTATGCAATAATTTTTGCCTCGAGCAACATTGACAAGAAATGTTGTCAAGATGTAGGCCATAGTTGAAGATCTTTATATCTAGGGCCTCTTGGCTGAAAATTGGAATTGACACTACATTGAGGGTGGATATTAATTTATAGGAACTCATTATTGGAATATTATTACTCAAAATTAGGAGATAGATCACCCTTTTTGTCTTCAATATGACATTTCCATAGATTTAAGATGCAAGACACAGTTAGAGATATATATCTTCGAGGCCTCATGGTTAAAAAATGGAATCATGACCATGTCATGGTGGCAATAAAACTTTAAGAATGTATTATTTTCATTTGAGTACGCTTGGTTAAAATATATAACACCTATTTTATCCTCAATATGAAACTTCCATAGATGTAATATGCATGCCATAGTTGGAGATATCTATGTTTGGGGCCTGGTGGCTAAAAATGACATTACCACCATGTTGACGGTGATGATTAAATTATAGGACCACATTATTGGAATCAAAGTATGCCTAATTAAGAGACAAAGCACCCATTCCATCCTCAAGATGACATTTCTAATAAGCAAGTTTTTTTTTTAGGTAAACTTTAGATAGGCATAAAATTGAAACAATAAGTTGTATCCATAAACCTAAATAATAGTCATGTGCATGTAAAAGTACTATAATTACACACTGAATCCTTTATATCTCAAATCATCAACAAACTCATGGTAGAAGATTCAGTGATCTAACTTTTCTATAGTTAAGATATAGGGTCTTTGCCTTCAACAAACTAACTAGAGGCCTTCAAATCCATTCATCCACCCATTCTTATGAATTTCACTCATTCCAAATAAATTCAATGATTTCATAACAAAAACATGCCATGTGCCTCGTATGAACCATTTAAGAACCTAAATTTGAGGTATGAAATGAGTTTAACTCAATCCATCTTGTTACTTTCATACAATATTCATATTTTTACAATTGTTCATCCTCCATCAGCTAGAAATATCCACAAACAATGGACTTTTATTAGCACCATGGCCTAGATTTTCATTACACCATTCAATTATATTTTTTGCATCTATAAAATTAGTGACCTCTTCAAATGTGAATCCTCTATTTCAAGCATTATTTTGACACATGCTCTTACAAATTCATGCTCCCCTATTCCATGGCCTAATTTAGTAAAACTCCAAATATGTTCTACACCAGTGGTCACATGCATCTTGCTCATCTAATAGAAAATTTATGCATTCTTAAATTATGACATATAGTTATCTGACCAAATATAATGTTGATTAAAATTAGTTTTCCTTTCACTAAAATTGTCGTAAACCATCTAAGAACAACTTTGTACATACTCTAAATAATCTATTTAATCATCATTGACATATAAGTAGAAGTCCATTAATATTTTGTGATCATATTTTGTACAATCATCTAAATGCATGAATTTTATATGCACAAAAAGGGAAACATGTATAGAATTTTAGTATTGTAACTAGACTTCTCTTTGTTGTTATAATGCGTAATTGTCTACAAAGTCAACTATTAAAATAATAGTAACAAGTGGGAATTTATCATTAGTTAACTTGAATTGTTCATATAGCCATCAATATATGTGTGTGTTCCTTACATACTCATATATAATTTCCTCCCTGGATTTATCCATAAATTTAGAAATAGGTATTTGTTTTGTAACAAGCTCTCACATTTTAGATTCCTTTCCATATTTTAATTGATATGTCACAGAATTATTTTTAGTAAAACCATGAATTTTTTGTCCAACTATGTGTACTCTCCTAATGGATATAATTTTTCAATTTTATCAATCGACCACAAATGCTACAATATCCATCCAAACATGACCTATTATAAAGACAATTGTCCATCTAGTCTTTCATAAAAAATGTTGGAATAAATTCCCTTGCTGATTTTGAAGTATGTTTCTAGTATTCAAAGTACAATGAACATGATGAAAAATATCATAATGCATCAAAAATTAAACAATTTACCTACAACAATAATTTGTGCGTGTGTGATTTATTTTCACATTGAAGGGTTTGGCCATTTTAAGATACCTTTGATGAATATAAATATATGGATATTTTTAAATAAATTTAGAGTATAATTATGTTTGAGTCATATCCAATAATTTTTTAGGATGAGGGTTTATCACGTGAAACAACTATTATTTTCATTACATCTCTAATATTAGGCAATACCCTTGATTATCTTTCAAAAAAAATTAATTAAATATTTTAGGGTATTATCTGTAGCCTTGTATTTCCATGAGAGTCTACCAAAGAATGCCCACAAGTCATTGTTATTCAATAACATCAACTCTTCTATGTCTCCTAATTTATTTCATTACTGATTTTATACTTGTGCAATATTCATCTTGTTTATCTAATCAATCATTTATTCTTTGTTTGTCAACATACAAAAGAAGTTATAATAACATGTTAGGTAATGTTACCATCTTTGGTGTGTTTATTCACACCTACTTGATGGTATGCATTATGAAATTTTCAATAATTTCCTTAAATACATCATCAATATTAGATGTTCTTAGTCCTAAGGTATTTATTGTAGGTCTCATCTTAATCACTTTCATTAATGTAACAAACAATTATCATATTTGAGTTTCATTTATTTTTCCAAAGTGCAAGTCCCAAATTCTTTCATCTTTTCTTATCATATGGCACTCAGACATTTTTTAAGGCATTGATTTCTAAATGTTTTCATCAATTTCAATTAAATACAGGGGTCTTCTTTTAAAAATCCTAGGAGGTGTTCTTAGTGGTAAATTTTATTGATTTGATGTTTACATATTATTTTATTTATTACTACTTTCTTCATTCAAAAGTGTTCCCATATTGTTTTTTTGATTATTACTTTCAACAATCATTGATTCCATGCAATTTACATCATCATGCATACTATCATCATAACCAAAATTAAACCCCATAAAATTTAAATATGGAATTCCATTATAATTTGGTATACTATCATAATTAACAATTGTACTTTTAGAATTTAGTGTACTATCATTGTTTATTTCATCATTATTTATGATATTCAATTCATTAGGGATAGTATACTTGCATGAATTTTTTGCATTCCCTACCTTTGATTTTATTTCTTCACTTATATTTCCTCCATTTTTTTTCAATTCAACTTCTTGTTCTTTCTATTAAGAAATTTGTCACCCATGATTGCACAAAGTTGTCAAATTTTGAGGTTGGGGACAAAAATCCAAATATTAAAAAATACACCTACTTGATATGTAGTACCAAGTGGGGATAGTGATAAAATCATTAAAAAATAGACCTACATTTTTTAGTTAACCATGAGTATACAAAGTTTTCTACTTTTGAGGGTGGGTACATACATCAAATAAGTAAAAAATATACATGTTACACACGTAGAACTAAATAGATTAGAGTGAACAAGGGACATAAATATCAATGTGAAAAGAATGATGTTGACCATACATGTTTTTAAAGTAGTGCCAAAACCATATATTTGGTAAAACTATGTACATGGTATTAATTGTATGCACAAACATCCCCAAACCTAATCCCTTAACACTACACCCTATACCCTAAATCTTAAAACCTAAGCCCTAAACCATAAACTATAAACCTTATACACTAATTTGTAAACCCTAAGCATTAAAACCTAAACACTATACACTATAACCTAAACCTTAAGCCCTAATCCCTAAAATCAAATCCTTAGAAATATTAAACCATAAATAGTAAACTCTTAAGAACCTAAACCAGTCATTTGATCCTTAATTACCATCACGTAGACTAAGAATTAGGTTCACATGGATAAATTTGGCCCAAATCACACCAATAACTACCCCAATTGACTAATTCACTTGATCTATGATGACATGGGGGCTAATCAAACCCAAAAACGCACATGTTCTAATAAATAGGTTCAAACAACTCAAATTATCCATAGTTGCCTTCACAATTGTACCCTAAACCCTACACCCTATACCATAAACCCTAAGTTGTAATCCATAAACCCTAAACCCTATACCCTAAATTATAAAATTTGAGCCTTAAGCCCTAAATCCTAAACCCTAAACCATATACCCTAAAACCTAATCCCTAAACATGAATCCAAATAGAAACACTAAACCATAAATTATAAAATTTTAAAACCCTAAACTAATCATCTGATCCCCAATTACAATCATTAAGAATAAGAGTTAGGTTCATAGGGATATGTTTAGTATAAATCACACCACTAATTACCCCAATTAACTAATTTTCTTGAGATGTGATGACATAGGGGCTAATCAATACTAAAAACACATTATGTGCTCATAAATAGGTTCAAGTAACTCTAATTATCCAATATTGCCTTCATTATTGGACCATAAACCCTACACCCTATACCATAAACCTTAAACCATAAATTATAAACCCTAAGCACTAAACCATAAGCCATAATCCCTAATCCGTAAACCCTATACCTTAAACCTTAATCCCTAAACCTAAATCCCTATAAAACCTAAACCTTAAATCATTAACTCTTAAAACCCTAAACCAATCATTTAAAACCCAATTAACATCATTTAGACTAAGAATTAGGTTCATAACAATAATTTTGGCCAAATTTACACCACTAACTACCCCAATTGACTAATGTTATTAATATGTGATGACATGGGAGCTAATAAAACCCAAAAAACAATTATGTGCTCTCAAATAGGTTCAAACAAGTCAAATTATCCTTAGTTACCTTTGTGGTTGGACCCTAAACCCTATACCCTATATCGTAAACCTTAAACACTAAACCCTAAGTTATAAACCTTATACCCTAAATTTTAAAGCCTAAGCCCTAAACCTTAAACCCTAAACCTTATGCCTCATACTTCATACCCTAAACCTCAAGTACTAATCCCTAAACCTAAATGCATAGTAACCGTAAACCTTAAATCATAAACTATTAAAACCTTAAACTAATCATTTTAGCCCTAATTAACATCATTTAGATGAATAATTAGGTTCATAGGGATACATTTGCCCCAAATTATACCACTAATTACCCTAATTGACTAATTATCTCAATCTATGATGACATGGGGGTTGATTCAACCAAAAAACACATTATGTGCTCACAAATAGGTTCAAACAACTCAAATTGTCCTCAATTGCCTTCATGATTGAACCCTAAACCCTACACCCTATATTAAACCTTAAACCCTAAGCCCTAAACCATAAACCCTAAACCCTATACCCTAAATTGTAAAATCTAATCCCTAACATAATCCCTAAGACCTAAACCCTTAACCCTAAACCTTATACCCCATTCCCTAAGCATTAAATGTTAATCCTTAAACTTAAAGCCCTAAAAACCCTAAACCATAAATAGTAAAGTCTTAAAATTGTAAACCAATCATTTAAACCCCAATTACCATCATTTAGACTAATAATTAGGTTTATAGGGATAAATTTTGTCAAAATCACACCACTAATTATCCTAATTGATAAACTAGCTCAAGTTGTGATGACATTGGGGTTAATCAAACCTAAAACACATTATGTCCTCATAAATAGGTTCACGAAACTCAAATTATCTTAAATTTCCTTCACATTTAGACCTTTAACCTTAAACCCTATACTTTAAACTTTAAACCCTAAGCCCTAAACCATAAACTACAAACCCTATACCCTAAAATATAGAACCTAAGCCCTAAATCCTAATCCATAAGCAATAAACCCTAAACCTTAAACCCTAATCCCTAAACATGAATCCATATAAACCCTAAACTATAAATTGTAAACTTTGAAAACCCTAAACCAATCATTTGAGAGAAATTTACCATCATTTAAATGAGAAATTTGGTTTATAGGGATAAATTTGGCCTGAATTACACCCCTATGTACCCCAATTGACTAATTCACTCAATATATGATGACATGGGGGCTAATCAAACTGAAAAACACATTATGTGCTCACAAATAGGTTCAAAAAACTAAAATTATCCTTAATTGCCTTCATGATTAGACCCTAAACACTATACCTTATACCCTAAACCTTAAAACCTAAGTCTCAAATAATAAACCTTATACACTATGCCCTAAATTATAAACCATAAGCCCTAAACTGTAAGCCTTAAGACCTAAACCCTAAACCTTATACCTTATACTCTAAATCATAAACCCTAATACTTAAACCTAAATCCTTAGAAACCCTAAACCCTAAATCATAAACTCTTAAAACCCTAAACCAATCATTTGATCACCAATTGCCATCATTTTGACTAAAAAGTAGTTTCATAGGGATAAATTTGGCCTAAATCATAACATTGTCTACATCAACTTGATTTGTGATGATATGGGGGCTAATTGAGCCCAAAATGTTTTTTTTGCTTACAAATAGGTTAAATCAACTCAAATTATCCTTAATTTTTTTTTTAGTTGGACCATAAACCCTACACCCTATATTGTAAACCTTAAAAACTAAACCCTGAACAATAACCCCTATACCCTAAATTATAAACCCTAAGAGCTAAACCCTAAACCCTAAACCTTAAACCCTAATACCCAAACTTGAAGGCCTAAAAAACCTAAACCACAAATAATAAATTTTTAAAACCTTAAACCAATCATTTGAGCCCTAATTAACATCGTTTAGACTAAGAATTAGGTTTATAGGGGTATATTTTGCCCAAATTGTACCACTAACTATCCCAATGAACTAATTTTCTTGATATATGATGACATGGGGGCTAATCAAATCGAAAAACACATTATTTTCTCACAAATAAGCTTAAACAACTAAAATTATCCTCAATTACCTTCAAAGTTGGGCCCTAAAACCTAAACCTTATACTCTAAAACTTAAAAAATAATCCCTAAACCATACAATCTAAACCCTACACCCTAAATTATAAACCCTAATCCCTAACATTAAACCCTAAACCCTAAACCCTATAGCCTAAACGTTAAAACTTAATCCATAAACCCTAATCTTTAGAAAACCTAAACTATAAATTATAGACTCTTAAAATCCTAAACCAATCATTCAATGCTTATTTACCATCATTTATATTAATGATTAGGTTCATAGGGATAAATTTGGCCCAAATTGCACCACTAACTACCCCAATTAAATAGTCCACTTAGTTTTTGATGACAAGGTATCTAATCAAACCCAAAAACACACTTATAAATAGGTTAAAACAACTCAAATTATCCTCATTTAGCTTTAAAATTAAACCCTATACCCTTAACCTTAAAACCTAATCCCTAAAGCATAAACCTTATATTGTAAACACTAAACCTTAAACCCTAAAGCATAAACCCTAAACCTTAAAAACAAAATCATAAACTCTTAAAACCCTAAACAAATCATTTGAGCCCTAACTACCATCATTTATACTAAGAATTGGGTTCACATGATCAATGTTAGGTTGTGGAGCTAAAAGCTTCACTGATGCAGACACAGAGGAGGTAGCAGGAGAGTTGCTAGAGCGTCACTGGTGTCGGCGTCAGTTAGGCCAACCGACATCGGCAGGGTTAGACAAGGAATGCAACCGATGTCGATCAGTAGTCAGCTGACGTCAGCGACCCCCAGGCAGACAGGGACCGACATCGGTCACCTGTGTGGTTCGACTGTGAGTATATTACGGGCAGTGGGTTGACGAACCAAGTGTTTGCATGATCAGGGCTAATTATAGACTGAGAGCTGTGGATCTAATTATTGTAATTAGATGTGTAATTATTGTTTGGATGAGATCTATATAATAGACTCATGGTTGTATTGGAAAGTGTAGAACTTGGAGAATCCAAGTGTGGAGCTTGGAGAGTTCTTCCCATGGAGGAATCAAGTAGGATTCCCCATGTGTGTGCTAGGGAGTAAGAGAGCAAACAACTCCTTCAGAGAGAGGTAGAGCAATGGTGCGTTCCTCCTAGTGCCACAGTACCAGGCGTGTTGGTGCTAGATTGGAGAGCTAGCAGGGTTCTTCAGGTATGTATGATCTTGGTCATCAGGTGTGCATGGCCTATACAGGAGATCTACATGGTAAGTAAGATCGTTGATCCACAGGTGTGTGTGTGTGCAAGGTCAAGGTTCACAGGTGTGCAGAACCATGTATTGATCTTAGGTTGAAGATCAGATAGGACAACAACACAACAGGGAACAAGATCAGGCAGGATCTACTTGGAGTATGGTGTGTACTCACTGTGATGTACGTGGAGTACATGGAGAGCTAAGAGGAAGGCATGGTAGTTCCTTCCATAAGTATGGTCTGTTGAACAACAGGTTGTTGCAGGTTCATGGGAGATCTACTTGAAGTACCTTGAGTACTTGTGTAGTGCATGGAGCACTTGTGGTGTGCGTGGAGCACTGGAGGTGAACACCAACTCTGTGTTTGAGTTGTGTGTTGGGACCTGAGAGAGAGAGCTTTGGGAAGAGAGTTACTATACACTTGAGGTGTGGGAATCCTCTGTAAGGTGGAAGAGTGTGGCGACTCTTTATTGTATTCTTTTCTGTAAAGTGTTAATACAAGTTGTGTATTGTCTCTCATATGCTGTGTTATTCTGAATTCTAATTACTTGTGAATCTGGTTAATTTCTACATATCAAGTTGCTTGGTTTGGTAATCATATTGTGCTCTTTCTAAGGAGCAAGATCCTGACAAGTGGTATCAGAGCCTAGTTGTAGGTTCATGAGCTCGATACCAACAAGTGGTATCAGAGCAAGGTTGCAGGAAGCAGGGTTGTGTTTGGTTACAGGTCACTCTCAAGGGTTTCTGATTGAGTGGGAGTAGAGCAACGGCAGATGAAAGTAAGCTAAGAATGGAGGAGTTGAAAAGCACAGATGGTTACTCACGGTCCCATGGAAAGAAAGAGTAGGTAAAAGAACATTGTTGGTTGGTAGCAGATCAACATGAAGAAACTGAAGAAGCAGATGTTGCAGGTGATGTGGCACAGGATGCTCTGGGAGGTTTCTTGGATAAAGTTGAATCTTGTTCTATAGATTCGGTTGCCTCTTTCCATGCAGCCCTAGGTAGAGGAGCTGGTGAGCCTTGCCAAAGAATTGGCAAAGGTGAAGTGAAGCTGAAATTGCAAGCGGCCAACACTCGGGTGTTGATGAAGGTCATGCAGGTCCCAGGCTTGGAGATATGGCTAATTTATTCAAGAAAATTGGGTGATGAGAGATGCACAAGAACTCTCACAGCGGTAGCACTTGAATTAGCTGGTGGTAAGAAAATAGGTACTGTTTATCTACTTATTTATATTACTGATTCTTCTTCTGTTGCAGAGACGTGGCTTCGTAGGCTTGGTCACATGAGCAGGAAGGAGATGCATGTTCTTAAGCGAAAGATAGATATATTTGACAGGCTTAAGAACTGGAAAGCCTCAGTGTTCTTGGGGGAGATGGCAGACAGAAACCAGTGGATGTTGCTGGATACTTCTGAGTAGGGTAGTTTAGACATGGAGATTGATTCAAAGGAGCTCGCGGGTAAAAAGTCATCACTCACAGGCAAACACAGATATCGGCGTCGGTTAGGAGGAACTGGCGTCGAACAGATAGGTGCTAATGTCGGTCATGTGCAGACCGAAGCCAGCAGTGTCACGCAGGGTAAGATAGACGTCAGTCAGGAGGATCGACATCGGTAGTAGGTAAGACCGACGTCGGTCAAGAGGACCGACGTCGGCAATAGGGACACCGTAGTCGGTAGGACCGGTAGTCAGGGACAGACGCATGGGAACTGACGGTGGTCAGATGTAGACTGTGGAGTGACCGAGGTTGGTCACTGTAACGGATTTTGGGTGGACAACATGCTGTCAAGGAGTCTCAAACACCCATACGGAGGACTGAAGATGTAAGTAGGCCCTCAAATTCGTTGTTCCTCTTCTTTATACTCGTTGCTGACTATAGAGCAGGAAGGATCTAGGAAACAGTGGGAGTGTGGCATGGAGAGATTGTAGAACCAGATGGGAGATTTGGTAGGGTTGCCAGCCAGTATGTTAGCACTATGAGATGAATGGATTCCTTAGTTGAAGAATAGAGTGAACAGACACGTGAGATGGAAGACCAGGGATATGGTCTTGAGGAAGCTGCAGGACAGTGGGACAGGACTGACAGGTGGTACCAGGTGGATGACAAAGTAGGGCTTTAGTCAATGTCAGTATAACCATTGTGTTTGTCTTACCAGGTGGATGATGGTCGCAACATTATCTTGTTGTTGTATGTGGAGGATGAGCTTGGTACAGGTTCAGACATACAGGGTTTTGCTGAGCTAAGGGTAAGATTAGTTCAGTGGCATGTCATGAGGAGTTTTGAGTAGCAAAATTCTTTGGCATGGGAGACATGGAGATCACAGGTAGATTTTGTCTCTAGTGGGAGCTGATGTGAATCAGGTGTTGGCGAGGTTCAGGATGGAGAGCCGGAGCACACTAAGGGCTGGACAGGTACAGTGTCCGAAATCACATGAGGTCTGGTATAGGCCTGAGTTTTCCCATGCAGTGGGAGCTGTCAGAGAGTTAGGAGCTAATTCGGGGAAGTGGGTTCTCAGGTATTTGAGAGGGACCAGTAGCAGGTATTACTATGTAAGGTCAAGACTTCACTACATGGGTTTGTAGGTTCGGATGTGGCAGGGTACTCGGATGACAGGAGGTACACCATGGGATGTGTGGTGGGATGTCTTTAGGATTGAGCTTGAAGAGGGATACAAACCAGGAAATAGATTAGATGGAGTACAGGTATAGGTACAGTGCAGTTGTTTATCTCCAAGTGGGAGATTGTTAGGTTGTGGAGCTAAAAGCTTCACTGATGCAGACACAGAGGAGGTTGCAGGAGAGTTGCTAGAGCGTCACTGGCGCCGGCGTCAGTTAGGCCAACCGACGTTGGTAGGGTTAGACAAGGAATGCAACAGACGTCGGTCAGTAGTCGGCCGACATCAGCGACCCCTAGGCAGACAGGGACCGACGTCGGTCGCCTGTGTGGTTCGACTGTGAGTATATTACGGGCAGTGGGTTGACGAACCAAGTGTTTGCATGATCAGGGCTAATTATAGACTGAGAGTTGTAGATCTAATTATTGTAATTAGATGTCTAATTATTGTTTGGATGAGATCTATATAATAGACTCATGGTTGTATTGGAAAGTGTAAAACTTGGAGAATCCAAGTGTGGAGCTTGGAGAGTTCTTCCCATGGAGGAATCAAGTAGGATTCCCCATGTGTGTGCTAGGGAGTAAGAGAGCAAACAGCTCCTTCAGAGAGAGGTAGAGCAATGGTGCGTTCCTCCTAGTGCCACAATACCAGGCGTGTTGGTGTTGGATTGGAGAGCCAGTAGGGTTCTTCATGTATGTATGATCTTGGTCATCAGGTGTGCATGGCCTATACAGGAGATCTACATGGTAAGTAAGATCATTGATCTGTAGGTGTGTGTGTGTGTGCAAGGTCGAGGTTCACAGGTGTACAGAACCATGTATTGATCTTAGGTTGGAGATCAGATAGGACAGCAACACAATAGGGAGCAGGATCAGGTAGGATCTACTTGGAGTACGGTGTGTACTCACTGTGATGTACATGGAGTACATGGAGAGCTAAGAGGAAGGCATGGTAGTTCCTTCCATAAGTATGGTCTGTTGAACAACAGGTTGTTGCAGGTTCATGGGAGATCTACTTGAAGTACCTTGAGTACTTGTGGAGTGCGTGGAGCACTTGTGGTGTACGTGGAGCACTGGAGGTGAACACCAACTCTGTGTTTGAGTTGTGTGTTGGGACCTGAGAGAGAGAGATTTGGGAAGAGAGTTACTATACACTTGAGGTGTGGGAATCCTCTGTAAGGTGGAAGAGTGTGGTGACTCTTTATTGTATTCTTTTCTATAAAGTGTTAATACAAGTTGTGTATTGTCTCTCATATGCTGTGTTATTCTGAATTCTAGTTACTTGTGAATCTGGTTAATTTCTGCATATTAAGTTGCTTGGTTTGGTAATCATATTGTGCTCTTTCTGAGGAGCAAGATCCTGACAATCAATTTGGTCCAAATCACATAACTAACTTCCCCAATTGACTAATTCACTCAATGTGTGATGACATGGGGAATAATAAAACCCAAAAACACATTATATGGTCATAAATAGGTTCAAATAGGTCAAATTTTCCTTAATTGTTTTTAATATTTGACCATAAGCCCTAAATTTTAAACCTTAAACCAATCAATTTGGATTCAATTAACATCCTCTAGAATAATAATGAGGTTCACCAAGCTCAGTTTGGCCCAAATTATATCACTCATTACCCCAATTGACTAATTGGCTCAATCTATGATTATGTGGGGGTAATCTAGCTCAAAATCACATTATGTAGTCATAAATAGGTTAAAGGATCTAAATTTGTCCCTAATTATCTTGATGATTATAAATTATACCCTAAAACCTAAACCCTATATACCCTAAGCTCTAATCCCTAAACCTTAAACTAGTTGATTTAAACCCACTCAACATACTTTAGAGTAATAATTATGTTCATTTATAGTTAAATTTATTTAAAATCACTTTACTTATTATCCCAATTACCTGATTGTATAAATTTCTGAGGGTGTTGGGGCTAATTATGCCCATAATCACATTTTTTAGTCATATATAAGTTAAAACAACTCAAATTATCCTAACTTACCTTCATGATTGGACCCTAAACCTTATACCCTATAACCTATACCATATACCTTAAGCCATTAACCCTAAACACTAAATTATAAACCTTAAACCCTAAACCAATCAATTTTTCCACAATTAACATACTTTAGATCAAGAAGTAGGTTCATAGGTCTCAAATTGGCCCAAATCACCTCACTATTTGGCCTAATTGACTAATTGGATCAATTTGGGATGATATAGGGGATAATTGAGACTAAACTCATATTATATAGTTAAAATTAGGTTCAAGGAGATCAATTTGGCCCCAATTAGCTTCACGATGGGACCTTATATACCCTAAAACATAAACTATTTGCCCTAAACCCTAAACCTTAAATCACAAACTCTTAAAACTCTAAACCAATCTTTTTAGCCCCAATAAACAACATTTATACTAAGAAAATTATGTTCATATGACTTAATTTGGCATGCATGTGAAATACATGCAAAGTATTTCTAGTATACAATATTTTTTTGTAAATTGTTTTTTTGCATACATAGTTATTCTATGTATGTGGTTATTATATTTCACATTTCAAACACATGCCTAAAGGGTCAGGGGTGGATTGGATTCCTAATCCTAAGGCATGGGCTTATAGAAACATAGTCGAATGCATATTTATAACTAAAATAACAAAATATAACCTTGACCATGCCAGACACTACGAATTTTATCTAACCTTTTCTTGAAAATATTACTACAACATTGTCCACATTGTCCTCTTTCTAAAGATGTAATTTTTAAATATTTTTATTACTTTAAGGTTTTTATCTATATTAATTTCTAATTATGTCATTTTTAGTGCTATATACTGCAACTATTAATGTTCATATTTATTTATGTATATATTTATTCATTGATTCAAATAAAAAAAATGATTCTATCGTTGTAAACTAAACCTAATTACATACACATTCAAAAAAAAAATTGATATTTTTGAGTTAGCTAGAGGGGGGTGCATGGTTGGATATAAATTATTGGTCATATTTTAGGGTCTATTGACTTGTAAAATTAGTAAAAAATAAATATTCATTAATTAATTTTAAAAATATATAGATTGAAAACTAGATGATCTTATCTAACTTTCCACAAATGTGTTTAAAAACAACACTAAATGATGCTAAAAAAATGATGGGTTGTATGGAATGCTATCTACTACAATATTTACAAATAAAATTACTACCTCTTTGAATTTATGATGTTTGACTTACTTATACTTGACCATTTCAAAAACAAAATGGTATTTTATAAACTAGGCTCAAACTTATATAATTCATGTTCCTATGACATCTTCAAATTTTGCATTTAGGTATCTTACGTAATCCATACAAGTTGAGGTTTATTATTTTTAAATAAAAACATGTCCACTTAAGACCCAATTTTGGCCCCACAATTCCATGCACTTACCCATATCATACTAGTCCCTGTATATATGTGTTAACAAAAAATGTTATGCAACATATAATATTAAGTATATTTTGAAATATATGAAAATGGATATATACATTCGTAAGTGTTAGTATATAAAATCATACATGATAATGTAGAAATGATCATAAAGAATATATAACCTATATCTTTATCATGATCAAATAAGTAGATGTCCCCAATGTACTATATGACATGGGTAAAGGAGAGGTCTAATATATGTAAGTGCATATATCATGTATTTGGGTATGCCAGTATTGCAGTGAAAAGATGTGTGAAATATATGTGTATATACAATTAAATGATATGTTATCTACCAACATAAATCAAATAAAATAGGTTATAAGGAGTTAATAAAACATGGGAATGTTGAATATTTCTATATTTTTAAATTCTTTGAATGTTTTTGTATTTTATTGAATTTTTTTTTGGTATTTTTGGAATATTTAAAAATAACAAATTAGACAATGATCCCATCCAATTAATGCTCATAAGTAACTCAAAATTCATAATATGGTACATTAAACTAATGTTATTCGCAAAGATCATGAATGGGTGTCACATCTCGATCTATAAATTTTATGGTACTTCGCATATGTATAATAGGACTCTGTGTTCATGAAGAAATAATATAAGAACTAAGGGTTTGCAGAACCCATATTTTGGTGATTTGTGGTTTCTTTGGAGTAGAAAAAATTGAAACATTTTGAGTTGTTCTAGGAGTGTATAAAAATGTAAAAGTTATCCAATGATCTAGAGATGTGAATGAAAATATATGACGAGTGGTAAATCAATAATATCTCCTGAAAGAGATGTGAAATATGTGGGCATAGTAGAGTCAAAGAGTGTATTATGCTCTTTTGGTAAGTTGGCAATTGATATCTTGTTTTTATTTATATGTATTTAATTTCACATATAATAGTGATGGATTTACTTGATATGTACCATGTCATGTAGGTGAAAATAGATTATGTGGTAATAAATCAAGCAAATCAAAAAATAGTTAGTTGAACTATTCATCTGAAGACTGCTTACCATGTATATGATCAGTGAGAGTACAGGGGTTTTTGTATGATGAAGGGATTATAGTTTCCCCCTTTGTGAACACATTTGTAACTTTAGATTTTTAAATTATCTCTTGTTTTTTGACCTCTTATGTTATAAATATTTATTTAAACATTTGATGTGGCCATTTCTCTCTTTTTTTTTAAATTGTGTATTGCAAAACAAATTCCTTTGGTACCCACCCTTATTCCAAGTCTTTATTTTCTTGTTTTGTTTATGTATTTTCCTTGGATCTATTTCCGTTTCTAGGTTCTTTTTATTTTACATCAACAAAATGAACATGAATATTTAAATGGTTTGCATTAGTATAACATGGGGATTGAGTTAGTTTAAAGTTTAGAGTTTAGATATGAAGGAGAGCGGATGGGATCTAATATATATAGTATAGAGAGTGGGGGAACCCTATATATCTATCATAAACTCTATATATTATCTTTAAATTATTTCCATTAGTATTTTTAATATATACCAAGCTTTGATAATCATTATGATTAGTTTTGGAGATAGAATGAGTGATGCCTTGTGCATGTTTTACCAATCCATGGCCATGATAACCATAGTGGTGTAGATATTGTTGTCCAAAACCTTTTTTTAAACATTGAGTATCATTTTTAAGAGGGAGATTTGTATTATTTTCTTGGTATAATTTTACCTTTTGAATATTTTCTTTCTCTAGTTTTTGCATTTTCAATTATTATTTATCTAAATTATCCTTTGGTACCCATACTTTTCATTTTTTCATGTGTAGGATGTAATCATAATGTGATTGGTTTTTATGTTTGATGTATCAATGATAAGATCACCACTATCATTGATAATTTGTAATTTGTTTTTTAATTCAAAGAAACAATATGTATGATGCCCATGTTTGTATGATATGCATAAAAATATTTTTATTTCTTTATAAGATATAGAGTAGGTATTTGAATAACTTTATCTCAAAGAATTTATCTTAGGATTTCACTTGTACTCTTATTAGCTTTTTTTTCTCTTTTTGAATCACTTGTTTTATAAGTATCCTATTGTATTTTTTCATTTATAAATGAAACCTTGTTGAGTATAACATTGGTATATGAAGATCAAACCACATGATTAACACTAGAATATTTTCTATTCTTTAGGTATGTAATATAATTTGTAATGATTTAGTGTTTGAAATAAAATACTAATTTTACTTTTGTAACTTTTCTATTAACTTGCTCATATTGATGTTTTGATATTTGAGGGCTTCATAAGCATAAACCCCAAGTACTTCATATTGAACATGCATACACACATAATTTAAAGGAGATGTGGGACATGGATATGGTATTACCTTCATTTAAAACCATAAAATGGTCCACCTTACCCATTGTAATGATAGCATGGTTCTAATTAGAGGGATTATAGATATCACCCTCTTTAGGGTTAGAAGGAGGAAGAGGTTCATTTTGACACATATTAAATGTTATAATGATATATAGATGATAACAAGACAATAGATACATAAAATATCTAGGGAAAAATAAAACACGATATGAAAAGTTAGAGATGGATAATTACTCCAATTTGAAACACTAGAAGGCTGGAAACCCTAGGGTAAGCTAGGTTTGGCACAATAAGGATATAACAATCCATACATAAGTATACCAAATTGAGTATACTTTTGAGGAATATTAAAATGAAGTTTTTAGGAATCTAAAACATGTCAATAAAGGAAGAATAAATTGCTAATGTATGAACATTAAATCTTTGTAACTAGATGACTATAAAACACTAGGATAAAGTTTTAGATCCAAAAATTGATCATAGAAAGATGAAACCTTAGGAGGTTTTAAAACATAGATAAAGATATAAGGATGACATGGGGGATAAACAAGCCCAAAACACATTTTATGCTTATAGATAGGTTAAATAAAATTAGATTATCCTTAATTTCCTTTGCAATTTGAGCCTACACCCTACACCCTAAACCATAAACCTTAAACCCTAAACCCTAAACCCTACTCCATATACCCTAAACCTTAAACCCCAATCAATAAACTTGAATCCGTAAAAACACTAAAACATAAATCATAAACTCTTAAAAACCTAAACCAATAATTTGATCCCTAATTACCATCATTTGGACTAAGAATTAGGTTCACATGGATAAATTAGGCCCAAAATGCACCACTAACTAATCATTAACTAATTCACCTAATCTATGAATATATAGGGGATAATCAAATCCAAAAACAAATTATTCAGTCACAAATAAGTTCAAGCAACTAAAATTATCCTTAATCACCTTTATGGTTGGTCTTTAAACCCTACACCCTACACTCTAAACCATAAACCCCAAACTCTAAAATATAAACCCTAAACCCTATACCCTAAATTGTAAACCCTAATCCCTAAACACTAATCCCTAAACCCTAAACCCTATACAATACCCTAAACCGTAAAACTTAATCCATAAACCCTAATCCCTAGAAAACTTAAACTAAAAATTATAAACTCTTAAAACCCTAAATGAATCATTTTATGCATAGTTACCATAATTTAGATTAATTATTATATCCATAGGGATAAATTTAACCAAATCACACCACTAACTACCCTAATTGAATAGTTCACTTAGTTCATGATTATAAGGTAGATAATCCAACCCAAAAACACATTTTGTGCTCATAAATAGGTTCAAATAACTCAAATTATCCTCATTTAGCTTTACACTTAAATCCTAAACCCTATGCACTATAACTTAAACCTTAAACCCTAAGCTCTAAAACATAAACCCTAAATTATAAACACTAAGCCCTAAACCCTAAAGCATAAACCCTAAACCTTAAATCATAAACTCTTAAAACCTTAAACAAATGATTTAAGCCCCAACCGCCATCATTTATACTAAGAATTGGGTTCACATGTATTAATTTGGTCTAAATCACACCACTAACTACCCCAATTTACCAATTTGTTGAATGTGTTATGACATGGGGGATTCTAAAACCCAAAAACACATTTTATGGTTAAAAACAGGTTCAAGTAGGTTAAATTTTTATCAATTACTTTCATGATTTGACCTTAAACCCCAAATTTTAAACATTAAACCAATAAATTTGGCTTTAATTAACATCCTTTAGAATAAAAATTAGGTCATAGGGCTCAATTTGGCCCAATTTACATCATTCATTACCCCAATTAACTAATTGGCTCAACCTATGATGATATGGGGGTCAATCTAGCTCAAAATCACATTTTATAGTCACAAATAGGTTAAAGAAGCTAAATTTGGCCCTAATTACCTTCACGATTATACCCTATAACCTAAACCCTATATACCCTAAGCTCTAATCCCTAAACCCTAAATCATAAACCCTAAACCTTAGACTGATCAATTTAAACCCACCTAACATACTTTAGAGTAATAATTAAGTTCATCTACAACTCAATTAACTTCAAATCACTTTACTTATTAGTGTAATTAATTGATTTTATCAACTTGTGATGGTATTGGGGCTAATTATGCTCAAAATCACATTTTATAGTTATATGTAAGTTAAAATAGCTCAAATTATCCTCACATACCTTCATGATTGGAACCTAAACCCTATACCATATACCTTAAGCCTTTAACCCTAACCCTAAATTGTAAACCTTAAAGGAGCTCAATTTGGCCCCAATTACCTTCACTATTGGACTTTATGTACCCTAAAACATAAACTATGTGCCCTAAACCCTACATTGTAAACTCTTAAAACTATAACCCAATCATTTTATCCCCAATAAAGACCATTTAGACTAAGAAAATTAGGTTCATATGACTTAATTTGGCATGCATATGAAATGCATGCAAAGTATTTCAAGAATGCAGTAGTTTTGTGTAAATGGTTTTTTCCCATACATAGTTATTCTGTGTATGTGGTTACTATATTTCACATTTAAAACATGTGACTGAAGGGTTAGGGATGGATTGGAATCCTAATCCTAAGGCATGGACCTATAAATACATATTAAAATGTGTATGTTTGACTAAAACAACAAAATATAACTTCAGCTATGCTAAACACTATGAATTTTATTAAAAAATTCTTGAAATATTACTATAACATCAACACTCTCCTCTTTTTAAATATGTATTTTATAAATATTTTCATTAATTTAAGGTATTTCTCTATATTCATTTCTAATAATTTCATTTTAAACTCTATATACTATAACTATTAATGTTTATCTTTGTTTATGTATATTTTCATTCATTGATCAAACTGAAAAATGATCCTATGGTTGCAAACTAAACCTAATTACATACACATTAAACAAATATTTTTTTTGATATTTTTAAAGGTATTTAGAGGGGCCATATAGTTGGATATACATTATTGATCATATTTCAAGGTTTATTGACTTGTAAAATTAGTAAAAAATAAATATTCATTAATTAATTTAAAAAATAGTAAAAAACTAGATGATCTTATCTAAATTTCCATTAAAGGGTTTAAAAAAAAATACTAAATGATTCTTAAAAAAATTATGGGCTGCATGGAAATATATCCACTCTTATTTTTATAAATAATATTACTACCTAATCGAATTTATGATGTTTGACCTACTTATAATTGACCATTTAAAAAGAATTAGTATTTTAGAAACTAGGCTCAAACTTATATATTACATGTTCCAATGACATCTTCAAATTTTGCATTTAGGTGTCTTAACTAATTTGTACAAGTTGAGGTTTATTATTTTTCAAGAAAAAAATTTCCACTTATGACCCCCATTTGGCCCCCCAATTCCATGCACTTACCCATATCATAATAATCCCTATATATGTGTGTTATCAAAAAATGTTATGTAACATAGAATATTAAGTACACTATGAAAGATATGAACATAGATATATACATTTTCAAACATTAGCATATAAAATCAAACATGATAATGTAGAAATTATCATAAAGAATATATAACCTATATCTTTATCATGATCAGACAAGAAAATGACCCCAACATACTATATGGCATGGGTAAAAGAGAGGTCCAACATATGTAAGTGAATATAACACCTAGGTATGTGAATATCGCATTGAAAAGAAGTGTGAAATATATGTGTATAAACAAAGAAATGATATGGTATCTACCAACATAAATCAAATAAAATAGGTGTCAAGGAGATAATAAAATAGGGAATGCTGAATATTTTTATTTTTTAAAATTATCTTGAATATCTATCTATCTATCTATCTATCTATCTATCTATCTATCTATCTATCTATATATATATATATATATATATATATATATATATATATATATATATATATATATATATATATATATATATATATTATTTTTGGAATTTTTGAAAATAAAAAGCTAGACTATGATCCCATCCAATGAATGCTCATAAGTAGATCAAAATTCATAATATGGTACATTAAACTAATGTTATTTCCAAATATCATGCATAGGTGTCAGATATATATCTATAAATTATATGGTACTTCATATACGCATAATAAGACTCTATGGTCATGAAGAAACAATAAAAGAACTAGGGGTTTGTGGAACCCATCTTTTAGTCCTTTGTAATTTCTTTGAAGTTGCAATATTTTGAAATTTTTGAGTTTCACTAGGAGTGTATAAAAATGCACAAGGTATCCAATAATCTCAAGATGTGAATGAAAATATATGAGGAGTGGTAAACAAATAATGTCTCCTAAACGAGATGTGCCATATGTGTGCATAGTAGAGTCAAAAAGTGTATTATGCTCTTTTGTTAAGTTGGTACTTGGTAACTTTGGTTTTTCTTAAAATATATTTGATTTAACATATACTACTGATGGATTCACCTAATATATGTACCAGGTCATGTAGGTGTGAATATATTATGGTAAGAAATCAAGTAGATCAAAACATAGTTTGTTGAATTTTTCATCTGAAGACTGCTTACCATATATATGATTAGTCATAGTAGAGGGATTTTGATATGATGAATGGATTATAGCTTCCCCTTTGTAAACACATTTGTAACTTTAGATTTTTCAATTCTCTCTTATATTTTGACCTCTTATGTTATAAATCCTTATTTAAACATTTGATGTGCCCATTTCTCTTTTTTTTTAAATTGTGTATTGTAAAACAAATTCCTTTTGTACCCACTCTTGTTCCAAGTCTTTATTTTATTATTTTGTTTATGCATTTTACTTGGATCTATTTCCATTTGTAGGTTCTTTTTATTTAGCATTAAAAAAATGAACATGCATATTTAAATGATTTGCATTAGTATTATATGGGGATTTAGTTAGTCTAAAATTTAGAGTTTAGATATAAAGGGGAGGGGAGGGGCTATAATCTATATATTATATAGATGGGTAATACCCTACATATCTATCCTAAACTCTATATATTATGTTTAAATGATTTGAATTAGTATTTTTAATATATCCCAATCCTTGATAATCATTATGATCCATTGTGGAGATAGGATGAGTGATGCCTTGTGCATGTTTTATCAATGCATGGTCATGATAACCAAAGTGGCGTAGATATTGTTGTCCAAAACCTTTTTTTAACATTGAGTATCATTGTTAAGAGGGATATTTATATTCTTTTCTTGGTCTAATTTTTCCTTTTGAATATTTTATTTCTATAGTTTTTTCACTTGCAATCATTTTTTCTCTAAATTATCCTTTGGTACCCATACTGATGATTTTTTCATGCGTGAGATGTAATAATAATGTGACTGGTATTTTTGATTGATGTATCAATGATAAGATCACCACTATCATTGATAATTTGTATTTTATTTTTTAATAAAAAATAACATTTTATATGATGACCATGCATTCTATGATATGCACAATAATATTTTGATTTATTTATAGGATATAGAGTAGGTATTTGAATAAATTTGTTTAAAAGAATTTATCTTAGGATTTTACTTGGACTCTTGTTATCCTTTTATTCACTTTTTTATTCAATTTTTTTATATATATCCTATTGTATTTTTTCATTTCTAAATGAAACCTTGTTGGGTATAACATTGGTATACGAAGATGAAAATGGATGATTAACACTAGAATATTTTTTATTCTTTAGGTATGTAATATAATTTTCCAATGATTTGTTATTTGAACTAAAATACTAATTTCACTTTTGTAACTCTTGTATTAAAATTAACTTGGTCATAGTGATGTTTTTATCTTTGACGTATTCAAAAGAAAAAAAACCCAACTAATTTAGATTTAATATGCATACACACATCATTTAAAATATATGTGGGATGTGGAGATGTTATTTTATTCATTTGAAACCATATAATGGGCAACCTTACCCCTTGTAGTGATATCATGGTCCTCATTAGAGGGATGGTAACTATCACCCTCATTAGGGTTAGAAGGAGAAAGAGGTTCTTTTTTATCCATATTAGATGTTATAAAGAGATAGAGATTATAAAATGATAAGAGATACATAAAAATTCTAGGGAAAAATCCAAATGATATGAAAAATTAGAGGTGGATAATTACACCAATCTAAAACCCTAGAATGTTGAAAACCCTAAGGTAATCTAGGTTGTCCACAATAAGGATATAATTTTTTAAAAATATTTGATATATATTATGGAAATCAGAGAAAGTTTTTGCATAAAATACATCAAATATGAAAAACTCCCAAAAAAGGGAAAAATAGGTATCCCTTTTGCCTTGTATCTTGATATGATCTAAAAATAGTAAATTGGACAATTTAAAAATTCTATACATAAATTTGACAAATGAAAAGAGTTTTATGGTTATAGCAATCGTAGTATGAGAAACATATGATTAATTTTAAAATTAAGGTGTTGTGAATTAGAAATAAGCCAAAAAATGTGGGATGTTTCATAAGCAAAACACTATAATATTCCTAATAAAGAATCAAAAGTTTATAAAAATCAAGAAAATATTTTAGAGATATGATAGAGGATTTTGAATAAAATATTATATTTGATTAAATCAAGAAATAAATTTGAAAATAGGGACACCATTCTCCTTTTAGGTAAATATTTACTAAAAATCAATACACAATTTGGGTGAACAAAAAGATGTTTTTGAGTATACCAAATTGAGTAGACCTCTAAGGAATATTAAAATGAAGTTGTTAGGAAGATGAAATAGGTCAGTCAAGGAAGACTAAATTTTAAGTGTATGAACATGAAACCCTTATAACTAAAAGAGTGTAAAACCCTAGGATAAATTTTTAGATCTAAAAACAAATCATATAAAGATGAAACCCTAGGAGGTAATAAAACATAGATCAATCTCGAAAGATGACATAGGGGATATTGAGCCTAAAAACACTTTTTATGCTTAAAAATAGGTTAAAACAACTCAAATTATCATCAATTTCTTTTGTAATTGGACCATAAACCCTACACCATATACCATTTACCTTAAACCCTAAACCATGTACTTTATACCCTAAATTATAAATCCTAAACCCTAAAACTTAAGCTCTAATCCCTAAACTTGAAGCTCTAAAAACCTTAAACGCTAAATCATAAACTTTTAAAACCCTAAACCAATCATTTGAGCCCCAATTACCATCATTTGGACTAAGAATTAGGTTCATAGGGATAAATTTGGCCCAAATTGCACAACTAATTTCCCCAATTGACTAATTTGGTTAATATGTAATGACACATGGGCTACTAAAATCCAAAAATGCATTATTTTCTCACAAATAAGTTCAAGCAACTAAAATTATCCTCACTTGCCTTCATGGTTGGGCCTTAAACCCTAAACCCTACACCCTATACTCTAAACCTTAAACCCTAAGACCTAAACCATAAAATATAAACCCTAAATTATAAATCCTAAATTATAAACTCTAATCCCTAAACACTAATACCTAAACCTTAAACCCTATACCCTAAACTTTAAACCTTAATCCATAAACCTAATCCCTAGAAAACCAAAGCTATAAATTATAAACTCTTAAAACCCTAAACCAATCATTTGATGCCTAGTTACTATCATTTAGATTAATGATTAGGTTCAAAGGGATAAATTTAGACTAAATCACCCCACTAACTACCCCAATTTAATAGTTTACTTAGATTGTGTTGATAAAGTTTCTAATCGAAACCAAAAACATATTTTGTGCTCATGAATAATTTCAAACAAATAAAATTATCCTCATTTATATTTACACTTAGAACCTAAAACATAAAGCCTAAATTGTAAACACTAAGCCCTAAACCTTAAGGAATAAACCCTAAACCCTAAATCATAAACTCTTTCAACCTTAGACAAATCATTTGAGCCCCAATTACCATCATTTATACTAAGAATTGGGATCACATGGATCAATTTGATCCAAATATCACTACTAATTACCCCAATTTACTAATTCACTCAATGTGTGATGAGATGGGGGATAATAAAACCCAAAAACACATTCTATAATCACAAATAGTTTCAAGTAGGTTAAATTTTCTTGAAATGTTTTCATAATTTAACCATAAACCCTATATTTTAAACCTTAAACCAATCAATTTGGATGTAATTAACATCATTTAGAATAATAATTAGGCTCACAAGGCTCAATTTGGCCCAAATTACACCAATCATTACCCCAATTTACTAATTGACTCAATTTAAGATGATGTGGGTGCCAATCTAGCTCAATATTACATTTTATAGTCACAAATAGGTTAAAGGAGCTAAATTTGGCCCTAATTATCTTCATTATTAAAAATTATACCCTAAAACCTAAACCCTATATACCCTAAACTCTAATTCCTAATCCCTAAACCCTAAATTATAAACCCTAAACCTTTAACCAATTGATTTAAATCCACTTAACATACTTTAAAGTATTAATTGTGTTCATGTATAGCTTAATTTAGCTCAAATCACATTACTTATTATTCCAATTAACTTATTGTATCAATTTGTGATGGTATTAGGGCTAATGATGCCCAAAATCACATCTTGTAGTCATATATAAGTTTAAAAAACTCAAATTATCCTCACTTACCTTTTTGATTGAACCTTAAACCCTATACTATATACCTTAAGCCTTTAACCCTAAACAATAAATTTTAAACCTTAAACCCTAAATGAAATGATTTTTCCCAAATTAATATCCTTTAGAGTAATAAGTACATTCATAGGTCTTAATTTGGCCCAAATCACCTCATTCATTCACCCCATTGACTAATTGAATCAATTTGTGATGATATAGGGTCTAATTGAGACTAAAATCATATTATGTAGTCAAAAATAGGTTCAAGGAGCTCAATTTAGCCCCAATTACCTTCACTATTGGACCTTATATAACCTAAAACATAAACTATATGCCCTAAATCATAAACTATTAAAACTATAAACCAATCATTTTAACCCCAGTAAACAACATTTAGATTAAGAAAATTAGGTTCATATTACTTAATTTGGCATGCATGTGAAATGCATGCAAAGTATTTTGAGTATGCAGTAATTTTGTGTAATTTTTTTTGCATACATAGTTATGTTGTGTATGTGGTTATTATATTTCATATTTTAAATACATACCTGAAGGGTTAGGGATGCATTAGATTCCTTACCCTGAGGCATGGACCTACAAATACATAGCCGAGTGCATATTTTTGACTAAAACAAAAAAATATAACTTTGGCCAAGCTAAATACTATGAATTTTATCAAACGTTTTATTAAAAATATTAATACAACAATCTACACTCTCTTCTTTATAAATATGTAATTTTTTATATTTTAATTACTTTACCTTTGTTATCTATATTCATTTCTAAGTATGTCATTTTTAGCGCTATATACCACAACTATTAATGTTCATCTTTGTTTATGTATAATTTCGTTCATTAATTTAAACCAAAAAAATGATTTTATGGTTTCAAACTAAACATAATCATACACACATTAAAAAAATCAAAATTTTGATACCTTGTGAGGTAGTTAGAGGGGGCCGCATGGTTGGCTATACATTATCGATCATATTCCAGGGTCTATTGACTTATAAAATTAATAAAAAATAAATATTCATTAATTAATTTTCAAAATATATAGGTTGAAAACTAGATGATCTTATCGATCTTACCACAAAAGTGTTTGAAAACAACACTAAACAATGCTAAAAAAATGATGGTCTGCATGGAAAGCTATCTACTCTAATTTTTCTAAATAAAATTACTACCTCTTCAAGACTATGATGTTTGACCTACTTATACTTGACCATTTTAAAAAAAAAATTAGTATTTTAAAAACTAGGATATAACTTATATAATTCATGTTCCCATAACATTTTCATATTTTGTATTTATGTGTCTTAACTAATCTGTAAAAGTTGAGGGTTTATTATTTTTCAAGAAAAACATATCCACTTAAGACCCCCCTTTTAGCTCCCCAATTCCATGCACTTACCCATATCATACTAGTCCCTATATATATATGTGTTAGTAAAAAATGTTATGTAACATAGAATATTAAGTACACTATGAAAGATATGAACATGGACATATACATTTGTAAGACTTAGTATATAAACTAAAACATGATAATGTATAAATGATAATAAATAATATATAACCTATATATTTATCATGATCAAAAAAGTAGATGACCCTGGTGTAGTTTATGACATGGGTAAAGGAGAGGTCCAACATATGTAAGTGCATATATCATGTATCTAGGTATGCCAGTATTGTAGTGAAAATATGTGTGAAATATATGTGTATTTAAAAAGAAATGATGTGTTATATACTAACATAAATCAAATAAAATAGGTGCCAAGGAGATAACAAAACATGGAAATGCTGAATATTTTTTATATTTTTAAATTATTTGAATGTTTTTGTATTTTCTTGAATTTTTTAATATTTGAAAAGAAAAATCTAGACTATTATCCCATCCAATGAATGCTCATAAGTAGTTTAAAATTCATAATATGGTGCATTAAACTAATGTTATTTCCAAAGATCATGCATAGGTGTCACATCTAGATCTCTAAATCATATGGTACTTCACATACATATAATAGGACTTGGTGGTCATGAAGAAACAATAGAAGAACTAGTGGTTTGTGGAACCCATCTTTTAGTGCTTTGTAGTTTTTTTGGAGTATAATTTATTGGAACATATTGAGTTGCTTTAGGAATGTATAAAATTGAACAAGTTATCCTATGATCTAAAGATATAGATGAAAATCTATGCGGAGTGGTAAAGAAATAATATCTTCTAAATGAGATGCACCATATGTGTACATAGTATAGTCAAAAGGTGTATTATTCTATTTTGGTAAGTTGTTACTTGGTATCTTTGGTTTTTATTTGTATGTATTGGATTTCACATATACTAGTGATGGATTCACCTGATATGTACCAAGTCATGTAAGTGTGAATAGATTATGTTGTAAGAAATTAAGTAGATTAAAACATAATTTGTTGAACTTTTCCTCTTAAGACTGATTACCATACATATGATCAATGAGAGTAGTGGTATTTTGATATGATGAAGGGATTACAGTTTCCCCCTTTGTAAACACATTTGTAACTTTAGGTTTTTCAATTATCTCTTATTTTTTGACATCTTATGTTTTAAATCCTTATTTAAACAAATTGATGTGCCCATTTATCTATTTTTTACACTGTGTATTATAAAACAAATTCCTTTTGTACCCACTCTTATTCCAATTATTTCTCTTTTTGTTTTGTTTATGAGTTTTCCTTGGATCTATTTCCATTTGTAGGTTATTTTTATTTTTCATTAACAAAATGAACATGATATAGAAATGATTTACATTAGTATTATATGGGAATTGAAGTAGTTTAAAGTTTATAGTTTAGATGTAAAGGGAAGGGGAGGGGCTCTAATATATATAGTAAATAGAGAGGGGGGACCATATATATCTATCCTAGACTCTATATATTACCTTTAAATGATTTGCATTAGTACTTTTAATATATCCCAAGCCTTGATAATCATTATGATCAGTTGTGTAGATAGAATGAGTGATGGCCTGTGCATGTTTTACCAATCCATGGCCATGATAAGCAAAATGGTGTAGATATTGTTGTCCAAAAACGTTTTCTTAATGTTGAGTATCATTGTTAAGAGGGATATTTTTTATTCTTTTATTGGTCAAATTTTGCCTTTTGAATATTTTCTTTTTATATTTTTTGCACTTGCGATTATTTTTGCTCTAAATTATCGTTTAGTACCCATACTTGTGATTTTTTCATGTGTGAGATGTAATCATATAGTGACTAGTTTTTCTAATTGATGTATCGATGATAAGATCACCACTATCATTGATAATTTGTATTTTTTTCTTTAATTCAAAATAACTATCTATATGATGCCCATGCATTCTATTATATATACATTAATATTTTTATTTATTTATAGTATATAGAGTTGGTATTTGAATAACTTTGTTTCAAATCATTTATCTTAGGATTTCACTTGGAGTCTTATTGACCTTTTCTTCACTTTTTGAATCACTTTTTCATATGTATCCTATTGTATTTTTTCATTTATAAATGAAACCTTTTTAGGTATACCATTGGTATATGACTTGATGAAAATGAATGATTAACACTAGCATATTTTTTATTCTTTAGGTATGTAATTTAATTTTCCAATGATTTGGTATTTTACCTCAAATACTAATTTAACTTTTTTAACTCTTATATTAACTTTCTCGTAGTGATGTTTTGATCTTTGAGGGATTCAAAAGCACAAACCCCAAGTACTTTAGATTGAATATGCATACACACATCATTTAAAGTAGATGTGGGATGTGGAGATGTTTTTACTTTCATTTGAAACCATATAATGGGCCACCTTACCCCTTGTAGATAACATGGTCCTAGTTAGAGGTATGGTATTTATCACCCTCCTTAGGGTTAGAAGGAGGAAGAGATTAATTTTTATCCACATTAAATGTTATAAAGAGACAAATATGATAAAAATATAATAGATACATAAAAAATCTATGGAACAATTCAACTAGGTGTTTTGTAGTTGATTTATTAAACTTTACTAGGTGTTTTCTTGGTATTCACTAGATGAGGAATAAGAAGTATTAGATTGTATTTATACCACAAATTTTTAAAATATATGAAAATAGAGTTCTATAAGATAAATAATTTGACCCATAGGTTTCTAAAAATTTTCACTTTATATTATTTTTCATAACTGGACACTAAATAAGGATCTAAACACTATCATTGGTGGTAGTGTTGCTCTATGGCTTGAAGTGTCGAGAAGGCTATAAAATAGGTACATATCTAAAACTGACAAAGAAGGATGTTTATAAACCTTTAAGGTTTTTATAAAGTATAAGAGACCTATGTCATGATAATGATATGGATCATACTAAGATATAGGAATTTAGGCCGAGTGAGATGGCGAGTAGGAGTATTTTAAGAGTAAGATGATATAAAATTAAAGGGTAGAGCCCTGACTAATATTTGTCAAATGTAATAATTTAAGATGTTATAAATATTCAATTTTATTATGTACATCTTCTTCATTAACACTATTAAATCTGACTCTTCATTTTGTATGGTTTTGTTTTTGCTTGCCTTAAATGCATACTCTAAAGCAAAACTAGTTGTTATGTTCATCCTTTGCTCATGGGTTTTTGATGAGCCCATAAATTTATCAACACTTAATATGATCAGATATTTGGACTCTTCAATTCATTTAATAATTGGGTCAAACATAATAAAAAGAGCTCTCAAAAAAATTTCAACTATAGTTTGATCCTCTAGAGTGTCTTCATGACACCTCACTTGATTCACAGTACTTAATGCATGAGTGAGAAAAACATTGATCAAGTTTAAGTATTGCATTTATAATTTTTCAGAATCTCTCCTAAGCATTTTTAAACTTACCATTTTCACTTTTTTGGAACCTTGACATGTTTTTTCAAGAGCGTCTTAAACTTGTTTGTATTTTTTTTTTGTAATCCTTGGAAATACTAACTTGTCTACTCCTCTCTAATGAACAACATAGTTTTTTAATCTTTATTACTATTCTCTTTCAGAATATTCTTTTGCACTTATATAATGGCATTTAAATATTGATCATTTGTTGGTTCTATCTAACCATTCTCCACTAATTCCCATAATTCTTGAGAACAAAAAGTGGCCTCATTTGAACATTCCATTACTCATAATATTTGCCATTATTTAACCTTCCAAAATATATGTATGGGATCTAGGGTTAAAATAGGAAGAGATAGACTAAGACATCATAATGATAAACTTTCTCGATAGCATGCCAATTATTTATGAAACTTAGATAAACATATACTAAATTTATTATATTGAGATGCTAATGATAGAAAGTAAAGCTATGGTATATATTGGAATCACATTGAAAATACATTACTTATTTAGTTTTGATGCTAATATAGATCTAGATCTAAAATAGATATAAAATGGACTAGATCTAGATTCTAGAATAGTCATCTCATTCTTGAAATTATACCTCTATAACCAAAGACACATCAACCTAGGACAATTGTGTTGATGCTACTATTTGACTTGGATATAGGTGTCCAATAAGGAATACTTCATGAAACTAGATGTGACTACATGGATACTTATGGATTATATGTCACCTTTGATCTTATGCATTCAGAGCTGGGTAATGGACTATTGTTCCTTGTCAAATAGAAAAATCCTAGTTCTTCATCATCATATTAGCTGTGAAAAAATGGGTTAGTGGACACATAATTTCAAGTTACCTAAATAACCCTTACTAAATGAGTGATGCATACATACCTAATAATTTGAAGAGGACCTCAGGATTATATACATCTCCCTTATATGTTGGCTTGTGTGTGAATCATGAAATATGTGATAATCAAGTACAATAATGACCTAGCTTGTAACTTACAAAATATAGCTCTTGTGTTGCTCCTTCAATACTTTAGGCATGTAGATGTGTTGTCCCTATGGCTGATATAGAAATAGGATAAAATAGGGATGCATTGCTCACTTGAATGCTTTTTATAAGCTACCTTGATCTCTTTAGGTCTTTTATAGATGATAAATGAATGAGGGTTGATCTTGTATTCATACCAATCCTTGTCGAGAATATATAATATTAAATCACTTAGTCTAACCTTTAGGATAGGTTTCATTTTCAAATTTAATGACTTTAGGTCACTAGAAACTTATGCTAGGATAGGCCACTACACACTTATGTTGGGATAGGACACTAGTGTTGATGTAAGTGTCTGATTGGGATGCAAGTGTTTGGGTAGTTGGAAAATAGGTGTAGGTCCATAACTTATGAAGATGGAAGATAAGCATGTTTATAACATTTTGAGAAATGTAAAAGGCTTGAGTCATCATAATAAAATTGGGTAGACTAAGATATAATCAATTAGGGATAAATAGATAGTGTATGCAAGCCTTTTAGTAGTGGGAAAGGTATATAGGCTAAAGGTACATCCATGATATGTATTTTTCAAGTGTATAATATCGAGTTTCTATATAATTTAGAAATAGTGTCT
This sequence comes from Torreya grandis, assembly GCA_037957365.1. Classification (NCBI taxonomy): domain Eukaryota; kingdom Viridiplantae; phylum Streptophyta; class Pinopsida; order Cupressales; family Taxaceae; genus Torreya; species Torreya grandis. The sequence continues at coordinate 825,032 of JARHVA010006390.1, read as the reverse complement.
ACATTTATCCCCATTTAATATAGTAATTAAATTTCTTGTTTAGAGGAGAAGAAATGCATACTTGGGTGTGTATAACATACCTTGTCTTTGTTTGAGTCCAACTTGAGTGATTTATAGGTGACTAACCTAAAACTAAGAGCATGTTATAGTTAATAATCAATGCATATAATTTAAAATTATAAGATTTTAAATGATTAAAATTCAAAGAGAGAAAGCTTTAAGAGGGAACCTACGTATCAATATAACCATCTTACCTTTTGGTAATATGATTTTAAACATGTATCATTATGGATCACTAAATATGAGATTAGGAAAAATATAAATAATGAAAGTGCATATATATAAAGAGATAGAGAGATAAATTATAAGGCACAAGCCCCAAATCTTAGAGAAAATATGACTTACCACCCAACAATTGAGATTATATCAATTATGTAACACAATCATGCTCATCACTTGGTGAGTGTGAGTAAACCATGTCAATTAAAAATATAAAATTAGTGAGACTAGATGATGAAATCAATTCCAACCTATAAACTTGGTAAGATTGAGTGATTTTATCACCTCAATTATACCAAAAAGTAAAATAAGTATTATAGTAGATTGGCTCAATATAGGCCATAAAAATCTAACCTGGTGGGTGGTGATAGTCCCTAAAATTATATGGAATATAAAACTAATTTAATTTTTAAATATTAGGTGTATGTTTCATAGCATATGCACCTTATCTGTGTCTCATGCTAAAACTATGTATAAAAATGATACCAATGTATAGAGTTATGTCGTAGATGTGTATCTGATTTATATAACTATGTAATTTGGCCAATTTAAAATTGTATAAATGTGGGGAACATGCTTCCAAATCACACCCCTAATATAATCTAAAAAGTGATATAAGTGTCAATGTGGAATACATGTTTACAAAACATACCCCCATTATAACCTAGGTATGCTGAATACTAAATATGTGTGGAATACATGTTTCTGAAACCTACCCCCACCAAATTTGAAAATATGAAAAATGTGAAGAACATGTTTCCACAACATGCTCCCACTATAATATAAATATGTGAATCAATGTGGAAGTCATACTGATATGGTATGCCTCCAATGATATGCCCACCCTTTGAGGTGAGGTAAGTAGTAGCAAGTAGTTACCTTATCTCAAAAGGATAAGATAAACATGTAAACTATGAAAGGGTCATATACCATATAGAGGGAACATGTTTACGTGGATATATAATTGAACAAAAAATAATGTGATAACACCAAGTATTAAGATGATTAATGTGAATCATGGAAACATCTAGGTAGTAATAGTATAATCTCATCGAGTAATCAAGCACACACGCAAGAGCACTCAAAATCAAATAAAATGACAATGGTCCAGGGCAACTTAAAATAAGGGGCATGTTCAAATGATATGGAATTAGAGGAACATGACTTAGTAAATTGACTATAAATTAAGAAATGACATATTTAAATGTGAACATATAATAAGTAATGACATATTTAAATGTTAGCATACAATAAGTAATGACATATTTAAATGTCAAAGAGGTAAACAAAAGGCACGAGGAACACAAAAAATGGATAATATTCAAATGATCACACAAGAAATATAATATCAAGGTGATACACACAAGGAAGTGCATAAATTAAAAAATAAACAACCAACATAAACATAACATACTAGTCCCTACATATATGTGTTAGCAAAAAAATTCAAGTACGTATCATATCAAGTACACAATGAAAGATATAAGTATCTATAAAGGCATGTGTAAGAACATATATGAGATTAAACATGATAATATAAAATGAACATATAATGATGGATAGATGCACAAAGTTGGGGGATAAAAAAAGTGGCACAATGAAAAATACAAAGCATTTTTTGTAAAGGGTGTATGCCCTTTTTTAAAAAAAAAAATGAAAACATAAAGAAGGGTCAGTCCCAAACCTAAAGGGCATATTCCCTTTGGAATTTAAAGGATGCAAACCATTTTTAAAGGGTGTACATCATTTCAAAAGGGCATATTCCCTTTGCAAAGGAATTGCATCCTTTCTAAAGGGCATACGCCCTTTGTAAAGGACATACACACTTTTTGGATTGTATTTTGTTTTTGTAATTCATAGAAAACATGTATATATGTACATATATACATACTTATATATTACATTTAGAGGTTGTTGTTAAACACTTTGGACTACAATTTTTTTCCATGTTTGATGCTTTACAAGTATATGTCTACATTTAATTTTATATTCTTATACTTTAGATTTATTTTACTAAATATAACAAATTAGGGCCACTCAACATCTTCTAAAATTGATTAAAAATCTATATTATTTACCATTTAGAAGATAGTTTTTCAAATTCCATTCCAGCCAATACTTAGTTTTTAGAATTTTAGGATCAGAAGATAAAATGAAAAACAAGGTTATAAATCATGTTATGTATTTAATAGATCTATACCATTGAGTATTACATGGTTTTTTTTATCTACTTAAGTATTCCCTATCTAATTTATCTACTTGAGTATGCTATACCTGATTAAATAACTGAGCCATGGCTTGATCTTAAGGAGTATGCCCTACCTAAATACACAAGCCATATCATGATATTTACTATTCCCTACTGGTGTCAAATTAAGTGTTCCACTTACTCAACCTAGTATACTTCAAGGTCCTTTATAAAATTGATTATAATTAGGTCTATTCATAACTATATATTATCTCTTGGTCTATCACAAAAGGTCTTCTGAGTATTGGTATTGAAATCCTAATGACCTTATTCTTTAGTATTATCTCTTAACTTCTTAGCTTTTTTATTCAGACTAAAAGACATTTTTAATGACTTAAAATAGGGTACTTAGCCCTAAGATAATAATATACCTTCAATCAAAACCCTTATTTGACTCCTAAAGCACTCAATTGTACATCCTCACTTCTTTGAACAATATTATGAAGGTTTCACCAATTATTTGACTCAATCTTGTTAGTGCATGAATAACTTCAACTCAAAACTTAGATGACAACTACTCTACCCTTTATAGGCCCATTAGGCCAAATTTTACCTATTAAGGACTTGATACAAATATGTCTATAAATACCTTATTTTTTAGACTCATTCAATTAAAAAACTCAATGAAAATATCAAGACAATGATACAAGATTCATAGGTGTCTTTACACAATCTCAAGATACCAATTAGATCACCAAAGTGCCCAAAACGTTGACTAAGTCCTAAACACTTCAATAATATTGTTTATAGGTGTGTTTGGTTTTAAAAATGTGTTACTAATCTAAGACCATCAAAGGATTATTATAAATCTTTATTAATATGTTTGGAGACTATCTCTAAGGATAAGAAACCAACTTCCTTTATTACTTTCTTAAGAATTAGAATTCAATGGAAACTCTACTTTTTCGGTCCAGATGTCCTAATCTACTTACTTAGAAGGATATTGAATTATCTTAACTTTAAAAGGCTTTGAATCACTTTACTTGTAATTATTCTATAGTGTTTACATAATAACATTGCACCTTTATAAGAGGTTTATATGCAATCAAAAAAAATGGAGATGTATTATACTTGGAGTTTGTTATCTTTGACTTGAAATCTTCTTAACAATCTTGTTATTAATGTAGAAAATGAACTTTAATTAATGGGTCTATCAATATGCATAAATAAATAGACTGTAGCATGCAAGCTATAACATATATATAGTAATGATATAGTCATTCATGTATTACATCTACCACATACATGGTATTACATGTAGGTATTCAACCACTCATTTATGGCATCTTCATGTGGTCACTCATATTGGACATGAATGTAGATAATAACCCTAGTTCACTCCATTTCCACCTAAACCATTAACCCCTAACCCTAAACACTAAACCTTAAACCCTAAACATTGAAACTTAAACCCTAAACCCAAACCCTAAGCCATAAACCCTAAACCATGATCACTAAATAATATACCTAAACCTAGACACCCTAATCCCTAAACCCTAAACCATTAAACCTAATACATTATCCCTAAACTAAAAATAATAATCCATAAACCCTAAACTATTAAACATAAACATATAAATTTAAAACATTAAACCCTATACTTTATACCTTAGACCCTAAAACCTAAAACCTAAAAACTAAATGTAAGTCCTTAACCCTAAACCCTAAATCATAAGCCTAAAATCTTAAATCTTAAACTGTAAAACCTAAATATAAGTCCTTAACCCTAAACCCCAAGCCTAAAAACATAAACCATAAGTCATAAAACTTAAACATTAACTCCTAAATCAAAAATTCTAAAACCAAATTAAAAATTGAAAACCCAAAACCTTAAAGAATAAACCTAAATCCCCAACCCTTAACCCTTAATCCTAAACCCTAAATCCTTAACTTAAAACCCCAAACCCTGAACTATAAACTCTAAACCATAAACACTAAACCCCAGTTCCTAAACCCTAAGGCCTAATCCCTAAATACTAAATCCCAAACCCTAAATAATAAACACTAAGTTCCAAACCCTAAAACCTCAACCAAATACACAATACCAAAACTCTAAACCTTACACCCTAAAACCTAAGTGTGAAACCATAAACCCAAAACACTAAGCCCAAAACCCTAAAAGCTAAAAAATTAATCCCTTGAGCCATAAACCTTAAATCCTAAACCTTTAGGCATAAAATATAAATAATAAGGCCTATAACCTAATCCCTAAGCCATAACACTAAAACTTGAATCCTGAATGCTAGTCCCTATACACTAAACCCTAAGCTATGAATCTTCAACCATAAACCATAAACCTTAAAACCAAAATTTATAAATCCTAAACCTCCAGCCATAAACCATAATCTTGAGTTATCACCTATACAGAGAAAATAGATGGGGCATTGGCTAAGCCATATCTTGAAAGGATAGGGGTCATTATAACCTATATAGATAAATGAGTGACTAGGGACATTAACGTAAAAGACTTGAAGATGTATGCAAGATGAATTCCTAAATAATTTGTGGTTTTTCAATCAATGGGTCTATTAATATACATAAATGTCTAGCCTATAGCATTCAACCTATAACATACATATAATAATGATACATTAATTCATACATTACATCTACCCCATACCTAGTACATCATGTAGGTATGTCATCACTCATACATGACATATTCCTATATTTGTAATATAGTCACTAATACTAGACACAAATTTAACTAATCACCCTAATATACTCTATTAACACCTAAACCATTAACCTCAAAACCCAAACCCCAAACCTAAACACCATAAACCTTTAACATTGAACCTTACACACTATAAACCTTAAACACTTAACCCTAATACATTATCCTTGAACCCAAAACAATAATACCTAAACCCCAAAACCTAAATCTTAAATAGAGAACCTTAAAACTTTAAACCCTAGAATTTATACCATAGACCTTAAGACCTAAAACCTAAACTTTAAGCCCTTAACCTAAAACAAAAACCATAAGCCTAAAATCATAAATCCTAAATACTAAACCATAAAACCTAATATTCAATTTCCCACTCTCCTATTGGGAACACCTATAGGTGTGTATGCATGTGGTATCTATGTGAATATATGATATTTGATTATGTACGTGGTAGATTGGTTCCATAACCAATACTATACTTCCAACATTGATGCTATGAATCTCTTCTATCTCTATAAACTTGATGAAGCTCTTTAGCTAGTTCAAATACTTATATTACAACCCTATAAGACACAAAACAACACACCACATACTTGTGCTTCATGAGCACTTATGGAACACACACATAAACAAAACCAACTAACTCAAATATGAGATCATTACACTATGAAGGGGGGTTTTAAATAGGCTCTAACATGCATTATATCTGTCCCTAATCATTAATATTCATTTGGATAAGTGTTCTCATTATCTGCAGTCATAATCATCCTTCTTTAGACCTATTTTCACATTTGACACTAAGATGATCATTAGTTTCTCAATCAAATCCATATATGGAAAGGTATGAAATTTTTCAATAGTACTCAAGTCTATATATCTATGAGGAAAACCTTAAAATGCATCCAAATTAGAGTTACCACCATCTCATTAGGTGATCACTCTCTATTCACTATGTTAGTTTAGACTAGCTAAAGTGAAAGTGATTGTATAAGTAATTGTGAGATTTGTGAAGGCAAGAAATGGATATGAGGAGGCTAGGTCTCATTATATCTCCTAAAGTCATCCTCATCCTTTGGGAATATTATATAACTACAATACATCAAGAATTATCAATAAAATCCATTATTTACCATGCCCATATAGATAGGGTATAGGTCATCTTGATCAGAAGGAGACCTAGGTTGTCTTATGGAAGTCTGAGATCATTTCCTAGTCAACCTATCCCTCCAATATGAATTTTATTCCACTTCTTCCCAATTGAGTAATTAACAATGGTTTTAGAGGTTTTTAGGTAGTTTTACCCCTTAAGGATAGTTCATAAAATTATGACATCCAAACTTGTAGTATAGTTCATACTGAGCCCACATGATTTTTCCTCTTGGGAGTACCCTCTACCTGAGACAAAATATAGGTTAATTATCCTATTTTTTGAGATAAAATAATGATATTAATGGATTTATAAAGTTATGGGGACATTTTTTTACAAATATTTAGGGTTGGTTCACACTCTTATCACCTCCAAACCTAATAAAACCCAAGGCAAACTTCTTGAGCACTCATTATGCACAAAGTTTATGTGTCAACTATAGGTTAAGGCTTCAACTTAGTTTCCAACACTATTTTCTTGACCTAAGTGTCTCATTAGGCTAGTATAATCATGGTTAATGTGTTATAATCAAGTCTAACACCCCTTCTTTCTTTCCAACTCCTCAAAGTGTACTCTTTACTAGCCTAGGCTTAAATTATAGGTAACTATGACTGTGTGCCTACTTAAAAAAGGTATTCCTATAGGTGTAATTTATATCTTAGACCAATATATACCATGTTACACATCTTTTATATATAATAACCCTAGTACACTCCATTTCCACCCAAACCCTTAACCCTAAACACTAAACCTTAAACCCTAAACACTGAAACCTAAACCCTAAACCCCAAACCCTAAGACATAAACCTTGAATAATTAAAACTAAATAATATACCTAAAACCTAGATTCTAAGCCATATATTGAAATAATATGGTTCATTTTTACCTATATAGAGAAAGGAATGACTAGGGACATTCATGTAAAAGACTTGAAGGTGGATTCAAGATGAATTCCTAATAATTTATGGTTTTTTAAATCAATGGGTATATCAATATGCATAAATGGATAACTAGTAGCATTTAACCTATAACATACATATAATAATGATACAAGAGATAATCACCCTAGAAATAAATGTATTCACGTATAGTCATTCATACTAGAAATAAATGTAGCTAATCACCCTAGTACATTCCATTTACACCTAAAACTGAAACCCTAAAACTAAAACCCCAAACCCTAAACACCATAAACCTTGAACACTTAACTCTAATACATTATCCATAAACCCAAAATAATAATACCTAAACCCCAAAACCTAGACCTTAAACATAGAACCTTAAAACCTTAAACCCTAAACTTTATATCTGAAACCCTAATCCCTAAAACCTAAACTTTAAGCCCTTAACCCTAAATCCCAAACAATAATCTTAAAATTATAAATCCTAAAAGCTAAACCATAAAACCTTAAATTTATGGGTCCTTAATATTAAACACTAAACCTTAAACACAAAATTTAAAATCATGAACCTTAAACCCTAAACACTGAACCCCAAACCCTAAACCCAAAATCTTGACCCCTAAAATTTTAACACTAAAGCCTAATCCCGAAACCCTAAGAACTAAACCCTAAACCTTGAAAGTTGAACCCTAAACCACAAACCCATAACCATAAAACCTCAAACCCAGAACCATAGACCCTAAATCCTAAAACTATATAAACCCTAAACCTTAAAACCTAAATGTTAGAACCCCAACAATCAACTCTAAACATGAAACTATAAACTTTGAACTCTAAACCCTTAACTTGAAACCTTAAAAATAAAACCTAAATGACAAACACTAAATATACATTATGAAGACCCCACTATAGAGGAATGATGCAAGCATTGGTAGTTTATCTCAACCCCCTCTCCACTTTCCTCTCATAACTCCTACACAAGAGCAAATATTTCAATACAAGGAGAAAACATGACATAACAAAGTCAATGGCATAAATTATAATAATTTATACTCATTACCCACATCATTATTTGAGAATAACTCAGAAACATGAGAAGATACACAATGATCTAGGCCTTTTTCTCAATGATTTGGAAATAACTATCTAGAATAAGGATTTCACCTCATACGAAGTAAACACAAAGAGGTAATTTTTTTATCTATCATCATTTTTCATCATCCCTCATTATTAAAAATGATTTTTTCCATGAAATTTAAAAGAGGATATTATCTTATTTTCACCATGTAAATCATTCAACAATCTCCCTAGAGTAATCCATCATGACCCTATCTAATCTCGTAGATATGAATGAGAATAATCACCCTAGTACACTCCAATCAGAGTAAAATGAATTAAACCACCATTCAAAATTCATCTGGAATAGATATTGTTTAATCTAAAATAAATTTATACTAACTACTAGATTAAAACACACTCTACTAGATGAGGGAGTGACTAAGGATGATGATAGATTGATAAAGTATGATGAGTAATATTGACATAATTGTTAGGGATATTGATGAATGAGAATAGATGAGGAGGGGGTGACTAGGGATGATTAAGGATGATGAGGGTTGATGATGGAGTTATTAGGGATGATAAGGGGTCAAATGAAAGATGATGAAATATTGACTAGGGATGATAATAAATGATGATGGTTAATGAGGTAGTTATTAGGGATGATGATGGATGATGACAATGTGACTAGGGATGATGCTCAAGATGATGAGAGAGTGATTAGGTATGATTAGGGTTGATGAAGTTTGATTACTTAGACTATTTAGGGATGACCAGTGATAATGAGGGATGATGAGTGAGTGACTAAGAATGATGAGGGTTACTAAAGGAGTGATTAACAACAATTAAGGTTTATGATAGCCAATGGAGTGATTAGGCATAATGAGGGATAAAGAGAACTAGTGAGGGAATGAATAGGGATGATAATTTAATACGAGGGTTGATGAGGGAGTGATTAGGGATGATGAGGATCAATAAGGGAGTGTCTTATGTGAATTTGGAGTTATAGAATATATCTTTATTCAACATGACTTTGTTATAATGCATGAGATTGGAATTGAAGAGTGCATATATTGGCCATTTATATAACATTTATTTTAGAGTTAATAGTATCTTTTTATAATGAATTTGAATGGTGTATTAATTTATTATATTTAAAATGGAGTCTATTAGGATTATTATATACATTCATGTCAAGTATAAGTTATCATATTATGAATACATGAAGATGTCATGTATGAGTGAATGAATACATATATGTAATAGGTATGTGATAGATGTCATGTATGAGTGACCGTATAATGACTATAGCTATGTCACAAGTTAAATGATATAGGGCAATCATTTATGCATATTGATAGACCCAGTGATTGAACAACCCATAAATTATTTAAGAATCCACCTTCAAGCTCGGGTATTCAATTAGGTATGGCATACTCAAGTAGGTAAAGTAGGTAGGGCATACTCAACTAGGTGAAATATGGGGCATAATCAATGGTATAGATTTATTACATATGTAACATGATTTGTAACCTCATTTCTCATTCTATCTTTTGATCCTAAAAGTTTGAAAACTAGGTATTGGTTGGAATGGAATTTGAAAAACTAACTTCTAAGTGGTAAATCCTAAAAATCTTTAATCAATTTCATAAGATGCTGAGTGGCCATAATTTTTTATATTTAGTAAAATAAATAAAATTAAATGTAAACTTATACTTCAAATTTATTTTAATAAATATATGCTTGAAAAATATCAAACATGCAAAAAATATTGCACTCCATGGTTTTTAATAATAACCTCTAGTTGTATGTATGTATGCATGTATGTATATATGTATGTATGTGTGTGTGTATATGTATGTATGTATGTATGTATGTATGTATGTATGTATGTATGTATGTATGTATCTTTCAACAACTTCCAATTTAAAAAAATTACACTCCAAAAAGGGCATACACCCTTTATAAAGGATGCATGCCCTTTGCATAAGGAATACACCCTTTGAAAAAGACATGCTTACTTTATGAAGGGTGCACTCCCTTTTCAAAGGGTGTGTGTCCTTTATAAAGGGCATACACCCTTTAAAATTTTCAATTTTGTTTTTCATTTTCCCCCCAAATCTGCCTTAGGTAAAAGCTTGGAGAGGCTTGAACCTACCTTGAAAGTGGTCATGGAGAAACCCACTTAGTTTCTAGGAAATTTAGGAGTTTTTTTCATCTTTATTGATACATCTGATTACGTAGATTTTATTGTTTTTTTAGAAAAATATATTAGTTTGTAGAAGATAAAGTGTAGTTTTAGAATATATAATTTTTTTAATGTTAGAATTTTATTACTTAATTTATAATAACATATCTCATTATGTATTATATACATATCATTAAAAATTACTTATAAATTTTTTAATATTAGTCTAAAGTTTATAAAATTTATATCTCAACAATCTACACATTGTCAACTATGCTTTAAAAAAAAATTGATTTTCATGAAGTTAAGGTAAAAAAGTTGTGTTTGGACACTTGTAGTTTCAATTTTCTAGTTGTCTTGACTTGTAAAATTATTTAAAAATTATATATATAATTCAAAAAAATTCAACAATCTTTGACATTTCACTTATCTATATATGAAATTGCATATAAAATTCAATCGTTTACTCCAAAAAAGTATGTTCATACACATGCATTTTCCTTCTCTATTTAAAAAAAATGACTAACTTCTTATCATAAATGAATCTATTTCACACACTTTTATCATCTAGGTATGAGAAAATAATTATATATTTAGAAACTACATCCAAAATACCACAATTCATTTTTTTTATGTCATTGTCAAATTCCTTTTTGAAGTGTCTCTAATATTCTCTCCAAGTTTAACTATTATTATTTTTAGAAAAAAGGTGGAGCTTATACCCCCACTTTTGTCCCCCATTATCCCACATCTACCCTAATATAAAATAGATGTATCATAATGATATTATTGGCTACCCCAACATCCTGGTGATGTGAGTAGAAGGAAAACTTAACATCTACAATTGCATATATCATGTATATGTGTATGCTAAATCACCCACAAAATATGTATGAAACACATGTATATAGGAAATATTGATATTCCCTCTATCAATATGGAACCAAAACATATATCTAAAGGACATAATAAAATGTGTAAATTATGAATTTTTTTGGGGGGCTTTTGAAGTTTTTTTTTAGTATTTTTGGAGTATGTGAGAGCTTGAAATCTTAAGTTGGATCTTTTACATTTTTTGGATCATGGTTGGATAAGTGGAAATGGTAAATGGAATTTTATTCCTTGTGTTTTACATGTGTAGTGGAAGAACCAATGATATCATTTGGAATATGGATCAATTTGACTTCATGACAAAAGAATATTCCTAACATAAATGCATATGGATATTTTTGTGGAATAATCCAACCCCATGTTTTAATTACTTTAGGACCACAAGCAATTGATAGTGTTATGTTTCCCAAGGAGTCCTTCTAGCCTCATTTGTTTTGTAAGTTTTTTAGGTAAAAGCAAATATATTGTAAGGATCTTACATTAAAATTAACATTTATTTATGTTAAGCTCATTTGGATGAGTAAGTATGAATAAAGTATATATATGAAAATATACATATAAATAGGTAAATGACTCATATTTATTATGTAATGGCCTTTCTTTTAATGGGGATGGAAACCTTTACTAAGAATTAATTACAATTATAAATATGAATGTCTAAATACTAGTTCATATGATGTGCTTTTAAATTGAGTAGCATAATCTTGGAGGGATTCATTATCATGTTGTTTGAAATTTAAAAAATATTCTAATGTAATTTTTTTCACCTTATGGATATTAAAATCCATAAAAAATACATCTACCAATTTTGCAAAAGTGGATATGGTACCCTTTGGTAAGCTATAGTACCAATCATGAGCCTCATCATAAATACTAATATGGAATGTTTTTAGCAATAGTTTGTCATCTTTAGACCATTGACCAAAATAATGTACATAATTAATCATATGATCTATGGATCCTTATGATGATAAAAGATAGGTAAATTTGGTAGTTAAAAACCTTGTGGATAAGGATATTCAATTATGCATTATGCAAAAGGTTAATTGTTTGATGAGGTAACATTTGCATTAGTTTGATGGAAAGCCATTTGCATTTAAAGTATAGAAAACTATTTTTAGAGTTCCCAAAATAGTACTCATCGTAGACATGAAATAATCAATTGGAATGGTGGTTTATTTTAAACGTGTTATTCATGGTTCAAATCCACCACCTCTCTTGAATTTAGGCATATAAGTAATATCATCATCATGAATAAGAAGTGCAAGTTCAAAATCACTAAAATTAGGATACTTTGGTAATTGTATTGGATATTTGAATTGCGGAAACATTGGTATATCATTTATAGAGTTTATAACATTTGATATTAGTATATCCTTTGAAGGTTCATACACCCTTTGTAATTATATAACAATTGGAATTTGAGAGAGCATTGGTAAAGGTACCTCATGTGGTATCTTAGGAAAACCTAAAACAAGTGAATCTTTTGAAAGATAAAGATCCTTTTTCTTAGATATTTTTGTTGATATTGGTAAGAGTGAATTATTTGTAACATGATGATATTTTGGAAATTTAGGTTTGTAATGATTCTTTCTTCTTGGTGCCTTAATGTTACTTGGTAAAGATGTCATGATATCTTTGTTTACTTTTCAATAATTTTCAATGTCAAATGAAGGTATAATGGAATCATCACCCTTGATGAGGGTAATATTGTTTGGAAATAATGGAATTATGGAGGTTTTAATTAGTGTGCTGGAAGCAACATCCCCCTTATGACTAGTTTTCAAAACATCCATGATATCCTTATGGAGTCAACAAAAGCTATCATGATCAAATGAAGGAACATTTTGACCATGTGTAACTAATTTGGATGTAGAAGGTAAATGCAAATGTTTTTTTTAATCTTCCTTAAGATTGGTCAGCTAATCTATTGATATGGTAGCTTCATTACCTTGATTAGAGGGATGGTAACTACCACCATTCAAATATTTGAGATGGAAGGATTTTTCACTTAGAATAATACAAAAGTAATCAATTTTCACCTCTTCCTTGATAGAGAGTTGGAGATTTTCATTATTATAGTCATCAAAAAAATAATATCATCCATGATGAGGGAGAGAAATAAAAAAAAAATTAGGGTAAAGAAGGAGAGAAGCTTCTAATATAGAATGCTTATGCCTCAATTATGCTCATAGATCAATTTCAACAATTGTTTAACCCTAAATCAAGATATACACAATGGAAGACATGGTTAAGAATATATAAATTATTAATCATAATGGTGATAAAAAGATCTATAGCTATCTAATTAGTTTGTAAACTTAGATAAATAATATTATGGATTAAATTTTGAGATATGGTAAAAATGAAAAGTACAACTATTGATTGATAATACAATAAATTAGAAATAATGATACTTAGTTGGTTTACTTTATGCATGTAGATATTATTTGGAATAGGATGGAAGTGACCTAGATTAAGATCTTAGATAAATTATCAAATTATGAAAATTTGTACTCTTTGTCCTTAGATGCTTGCATCAGATATATATAGTTATGTTAACATATATGTCTAATCTACATGCAAGTGTCTAGTATGGAATATTGGCTATGGGAAAAATGGGTTAGTGGGCATAAGGTGTCAATATACTTAAGATACCCCTTTATCAATGAGCATTTCCTACATACCCAATACTCCAAAGAAGACCTCAAATTTATGTTTTTATAGCCTATGTGTTGGATTGTGTGTAAATCATGTAATGTGTGATAAGCAAGTACAATAATGACCTAGTTTGTATCTTGTAAAATATATCTCTAAAGCTAATCCTACCATAATTCAAACTTGTAGATGTGTTTTCCCTATGATTGATATGGAAATAGGATAAAATAGGGAAACTTTGCTCACTTGAGTGCTTGATTGATTGGTTTATATTAATTGTTTTGATCTCTCTAGATATTTTATAGGTGAGGAATGAATAAAGGTTGATCTTGTATGTATACCAATACCTTTATAGAATATCTCACATTAAATCACTTAGGCCAAACTTTAGGATATGTTTCATTTATAAATTCGATGACTTTAGGGCATTAAACATTTGTGTTGGGAGAAAACACTTACATTGATGCAAGAGTCTGACTAAGACATGTGTTTGGGAATTTAGAAAATAGGTGCAAGTCCAAAGAATACAAAGAAGCAAAATAAGTAGGTCTATAACATTGTGAGAAAATTATAAGGCCTGAGTTATCAGAATAACATTGGTCAGACTAAGAGATAAGTAATTAGGAATAGATATAGTGTCTATTATTATTTTGGTGGTGGGAAAGGTCTATAAGATGAAGATACATTCATGATATGTATTTTCCAAGTGTACAAGACTTAGGTGTTATATAATTTATAAATAATGTTTACAACCATCAAACTATGGAATTTGATTTTGTGAAAAATGATGCTAATGGTTTGCATACTTGATTGATAAAATTCTAGATATGGATCTCTTGATTGTATGGATCTACTTGAAATAAACTTCAAAACAAGTTTCAACCTTGATATGATACCACTTTGATACTATTATTTTCATTGCTATCACACAAACATATACATAAACACAAAAATAAAATGTAGAATAACAATTATTTTATTAATCAAAG
>JARHVA010006390.1:595000-805000 GCA_037957365.1 Torreya grandis | reverse complement strand
TTTTTGGTAACCCTTAACCACTATTCTTGACTTATGCCTCTCTAGCTTGCCTCTAGGATTAGTTTTTTTATACACCCACTTAACTTGTATGACCTATTTTCATTTTGATAGGTCAACTAACTCCCAAGACTAATTTCTCTCTATGATGTTACTTTCTTTATACATTGCCTCACACCACTTACTATCCTTGATTGGTTATTCAAATTAAATAGGACCAACTAATAAAAATACATCATAATTCATAGTTGCATCTCCATTTTATTCATACCTTGACCGCTCATAGACTTATTTCAAGCTTGTTGTCCTTGTTATTCATTGACTTGATTTGGATGAGGATGATGTTGACTCATGAAAAAATACGTGACCTCCTTGATGGCCATTTCCAATAGATGAATCATCCCTTTGTGAAATAGGGGTCCAACTTGGTGCATGAGTGGTTGTACCACCTGATATTTCAATTTCAATAAAGGATTCACTATCTCTTCTTTACACTTTTTGTTCTTCTTATCTCTCTTCTCAAGCTTCATGTTCATTGAATTGGACATATTGATTGATTATAAATTCTTTGTTGATAGGATGATATAATTGGTAAGCCTTTTATTGATCACTATACCCTATGAATATGAATTTATCACCTTTGTCATCCTACTTCTTCCTTATTTGTTTGGGCACGTGTGCATATGCCACACAACTGAACACTCTAAGGTTTCAACACTTATCTTTCAACTAATCCATGCTTATTAATGGATCATATCCCTAACACTCTTTGTTGGATAAATGTTCAACAAGTATATGTTTGTTGTTATAGCCTCAGCCAAAAAATCATTAGGTAAACCTTTTGACTTTAGCATGCTCCTTACCATATTTTGAATTGTCATATTCTTCCTCTCATCTATAACATTTTTATATTATGTATACATAGTGGCTAATTTCTTCTCGATTCCATAATCCTTGAAAAAATTCATAAAATCATTAAATATATACTCTCCCCCTCTATTCATCCTCAAAATATTGATGCATTGGCCACTTTACTTCTCCACCATGGCCTTGAATTGATTGAAGGTCTCAAATGCTTTCGATTTGTTCATATATAAATAGACCCATATCTTCTAGCTAAAATCATATATGAATGCCATGAATTATAAATTATTAGATAGGGAAGGGGTATTCATTAGACCACATAATTCTAAATGGATTAGCTCAAGAAGAGCTTTATCTCTCCAAGATTTACCCATAGGAAATTCACTCTTATGTTTCTTCCCCAAGATGCATCCTTCACACATCTTGTTTGGATGTTCTATAAGGAGAACCCCTTTCACCATTTTATTCTTGTGAATAATGTTTAGACCTCCAAAACTCAAATTATTATATCTAATATGCCAAAGAGTATAATTATCTACTATCACTATTTTAAATGTTGTTACAAGCTCACTTTACATTTTCAATGGAGACATCCAATTGATTATCATCTTGATTGCTATATTATATCTATTATATCCATTCCTATCAGAGATAATTCACTCTCCATTATCAAATATGACCTAGTATCCCTTTTAGACAAGCTACTCATTGTTAATAAGGTTGTGCTTCAACTAGGGCACATAATAGACATTTTAGATTTATCTTTTGTCACCTTTCTTGGTATATATATAAATGATACCTTTTCCCATGATGGGAAACTTATCATTATTTCCCATATTCATGGATGATTTTATTTTCTCATCAATATGGTTGGACATCTCTTTGTTTTCACTCATATGGTTGCTACAAGCACTATTCAAGTACCATGTCTCTTTACTACTTTGATCTACAATGTTGCATGTTATAAAGAAGCTTCCACCTTTCTCATTCCAATTAGGTTCATATTATTGTGTATGATATAAAATTGAACTCTATATATTCATATAATACTCCTCCTTTCTACACTCACTAGCATAATGTCCATACCTTTTGCAATAATAGCATTGGATGTTAGACTTATCATACCTTTGTGTAGATCCTCCTCTACAAGTGTTGTTGCTCCTTATTATTTATATTCCATGTGACTCTTGATGGCTATGCTTTCCACTTTATTGACTTATTTATGTTATTCCTCTTCTTCTATTGTTTGATCCTCTCCCCCTTCCTTTCACATTAACATTTATTTAGAATGCTTGCTTATGGGAGGATGTGACTGACCTATTCAACCTTTGTTCATGGGTTTATAAGGAACCCATTAATTCATCCACCATCATTTACCTCAAATCATTTCACTCTTTTATTACAACCACTATAGGGTCAAATCTGATTGAAAGGATCCTCAACACCTTCTCTATGATCCTTTGATCTTCAAGGGTATCACCGCATGTCTTCAGTTGGTTGACAATATTCATTGTCCCTATGAAGAAGTCATTTATAGAATCATTCTCCTTAATTTTTAGGGCCTCAAAGTCCCTTATTGAGAGATTCAACTTGACAAACTTCACCTTGTCACTCCCAAGATAGGCATTTAAAAAAATATCCCATGCTTGTTTATAATGGACAACTGTTGTTATCCTATGAAAGATTGAATCAGTTAGTTCCATTTGTATGTATATGAGTATCTTGGCATCCTTTCTCCAATTCTATTTTAATGCATTCCTTTGTGCTTGGGTTAATGCATTGAAGGCTTCCAGGTCTACAATCTCATTATATCCACATTAAATCAACTTCCTTAGCTCTTGAGAGTTGAATATAGTCTTCATCTTGATGTTTCACAAATCATAGTATTTTCCATAAAATTTAGGGGGTTATTGACATGAACCAAAATTTCCTATTTCCATGTTTAAATGGGTTTAAAACCTATGGTATCTAATACCAATTATGGACAAAAATATAGAATATGTGTAGGACTAGGTGGGCAACAAACAAATGACATAATAATAAAATAAAATACTAAAATAGGGGATAGGTAAATACAATAAAAAACACATAAAATGTATATATCAAATCTAAAAAAAACTTTTAAAAACACAACTACATTATAACATTATTACAAAAAACCTCTAAACTTTCCTCGCTATTGGGTGACTATCTAACTATTGTCAACAAACAAAACTCCTCTGCTTACTAGTGTTCTCCTCTATTCTACCTTTGTATTTGTATATTTTGTAGTTTGATGCTACATCTATTTTATACCCTTTTCTTCTACATAGTCTGTTGTTGTGCTAAAATTTTATTGATTTATTCGCTGCTTGTATTCTTTTGTTATTGTTTCAATATTCTTTATGACTTCTTCTCCACTAGATACTACTATTCTCTAAGTATTGTTGCATCTATTTATGTTGTATGCTCTCTCTTTTTTTGTCTTCTATTCTATTTTTCCCCTATGATAAATCACCTACCTACCACTGTTATTCCCCACCAAAACACTAAATAATTGGCAAATATTCAAATTTCAAATTATTACATTAATTTATGTTAGGTGGTTACACCAATTGAGTGGAATAGGGAAGGGGTAGGTAAAGGTAAGAATAAAATAATATTTTAACATTGTCAATGACATATTCATTTGTTCTCTTTAAAACTCACCATCCTCTTCATGTTCTATGCATTTATAAATGTGTCCCGTGAAATAACCATTCAATAAAGGATGGATATTTATTCCTCATTACACCCTAGAAGATGACATGGCAAGGAAGTCTCCCACGCAGTAGTTGTTCCAGTAAATTTCTCAGTGTATGCTACTTTTTAAACATATATGGGTAAATAAATTAAAAAATAAAAAATATATATTTGGGTTTGAATTTAGCACAAAAAATTTATGGTCATTTGAGTCCTCACATTTGGTCAAGATTATCTAGGATGAATTCACTAATACCACAATGGCCTTGGAGTCGAAATTATCTAGTGTGATGAGGCTAAAAGAAGGAGGTTGGTGACAAAACACAAGTAGTTGTTTGTGTTAATATCATTTTTAGTTTGGATTAATAGCATATTAAATGGATATTTACCTTATTACATACAAATTAGAATTTATCATACAAATTATTAGTAATTCTTTACAAAATAAATGAATATTTATTGAAGGTTTTCCCACTAACACCTCAATTCACAACTTTGGGAGAAATTAACTATGTTGTTGATTCAATTTATTGATCACATATTATTTTTTATGTTTTCTTTGTTCACTTGTAGGGAAATGCATCCTTGATGATGATCCTTTTAACCTTATTTAAGTAAATATAGTTAATTATATTTATTTTTCAAATTCAAATATAGATGGTTAATCATATTTGTCTTCAAACTTGTCTGCAAACAACACCCCCCTTTTTCATGGCTATGGTATAACTTTGCAAGCCATGAACACATTAAAAATTTAATAACTTATCAAAGGGACAAATTTTTAATTTTTTTTGTTGAGGTGAAATATTTTTTTTCTTAAAAAATCCATCTTTGTTAAAAACTATAGATAAGCATAAATAAACCATAAATAATTTTCAATATAACGGTAGGAACTAACTACTACGCAGCCCTTGTTTTTATAAGAAACTATAGATAAGCATTAGAAAACATAATAAAATTTGTAAACTAAATAATAAATAATGTTTAGTTGTTGTGTTCAATTTATTATAATTGAAATTTACACCAAAGGCAAGGGCATTGCAGAGATTGCATTTTTGATGCCTTCACTACAAATTATGGACTGTGATGTGTAACCACCACAATAGGTACAAATTATTTTCACTAATTTTATGTATTACTCTTTTTACATTTCAGTTATTATGTAGGGTAAATGATTCATAAGTGGTGTACATACCAATGATAGAACATGATTTTTGTTTAGCTATGCTCCATTAATATAATATATAAGTGTGAATAAATATTAAAGTGCATCAATAGTGGTGAATGTAGTATCTAATACTTATTCAAAATTTATTCTATAAAATTAAAAATAAGTAATTAATCTTGAGAAGACTCAAGTATTGAGACTCTAATGCACAATGATTGGTACTCTAAACGTTAAGTTTTGGTCATAGGTTTAAAAAATGTATTTTATGACATCTCATGATAAAGTATATTATATCATAAAATGTATAACATGAGTTAGACCTTGAAACTTTATTTATAGCCAGTTAAGATGACATATTAAAATAAATAATTTTTTTGATGTCTGTTATAATATTATAGCACCTTAATTGATTGTCTAAAGTTAGGGTGCACCACTACGGAGACCTTTCCCCTATTGTTATCATCCATGATGAACCAAAGGTTGATGCCCATATATATGCAAAATCCATGCAAATACAAACAATGTTGATCCATAATTTTATGGTTTTACATTCACTGTTCCCTTACAATCATACTTTGTTGACATACACAGATCTCACATAATGCTAGTAAACTGATAAAAAAGAGAAGAGATAAGAGCAGCCTTCCATGACACAAAAAATTAAAATTAATATTGATAACATTTTACCAACTTTGAAAGAGCCCCTTTACTTGACACATCTATTGTTTATGGTCATTATAATGACCATCGAGGCCCTACGATGTAAGAAAAACTCTACAGTAATATCGATATTTAAATTCTATATCAAGACAAGACTTCTCCTCCTTGACAACTTACAATTTTTTATCTATTTATACATTGAAACATATATAATAGTATCTATTAATATTATAATTTTATATTATATTATTATTTTAATATATATTATATCACTATATTTTATCAATGATAGAGAATTAATGGGTCCCTAGCCCTTATAACATATGAAATTTAAAAAAAATAAAAGATAGATTTGGCATAACATAAAAATACACTAAGGTATATTGATCGAATAAAAACCAAATTGATACATATTTCAAGCCATCTAATAGTCATTATTCAATGAAACTATCCAATAATTACTTTTGAATCCTTCAAAAACATACTAACATTCACTATTTAAACTACTTAAAACTATATTTTGCCCCGAAATTACCAAAAAGACTAAACAAAAAAGTCACTCCAAGATTACTAATTCTACCAATTTACCATTACTAGGTAGAAAGTGACCTGACTCACATGATTTTGCATAATTTTTGAAATTGAAAACTTAAACCCGATCCTTGACATCCAAATCTACTCTCATCGATGCAACCACCTTCCCACATTCTGCTCCATCAACCTCCTACAATTTAGAGAAGACCAATCCTCTCTGTGCACTCCTTGTGTCCTTCAACAACATTTTTTTTCCTTTTTACTATGGGTGAGCCTTGAAAACCCCCTTGATACTCCCTTGGCTAGCCATTTTATTTCATCAATGTGATCTATATGCATTCTTATCACCCACCATTCTTCCATGTTTGGAATAGGCTGTAGTAATTCTTGGACTTTAGGCATGTATATACCCCTGTTACCTACCACATTATGCTTATCTGCACAAGCCTCATCGACCTCCTAATCAAAATTTATTAACACCAAAAACCTTAATTCTAAATCCCAAAAAATAGACAAAGTAATAAATCCCAAAGTGTCCCTACTAGTGAAAGGGAGAGTGGGAGATAGACCGAGATGGAGAGTTACAATTTCAGACAGGAGACCATGTATGTATTCTAGCCATACAAAAATTTCCACCAACCTCTAGAATTTTCTATATTTGACATTATCAAACAAAGATTACTTGAGAAAATTGAAAACAAGTCAGAATTAATTCTTACTCGATTACTCCCAACTAAGGTAGCCAACCCCAAAACCTACTCAATGGCTTCTACCACCTCCACCATAAAAATCCAAAAAACATTGGAAAGACATGTTTGAGACACCAACCCTATAAACCCCATTTATCTATTTTTATAACTACTAAAAACCAATGACCACCCCATAGATTCCACCTAGAATTGATCCATCTCTTTGAAACAACATACAAATTTGGCCCCAAGCCAATTTCCCAACCATTATTAAAAGCCATATCATGATCATTACACACACAAATCAATCCATAGTAATCAATGTGCATGCTTAAAATATTACAAAGGCCATGATAACCATTTAGGGAAAGTCTTTTCACTTGGTAGCCAGGTATCCTCTGCCATCAAATCCAAACAAAGCACATGCTTATCGACACATCATAAAAAAAACTTAGATAACACCTTTCTAAATAAAATTTAGGGTGAATTTTAATTTTATTAAAAATAAAAAACACCTAATGACTCCTATTAAGCTAAAATATCAAATTGATCAATATTTCTATAATCTTCCCACATAGTCCTAACATTATTCATTCTTACATCCATGGATTGGTCCATTACAACATTAGTAAGAAAATCAATGTCTCTATTACTTTCTTGAAAGCAATGAGAGCATGATTAGGCCTCAAAATTTTCCAATTTGGGCTAGATAATATGTAAGATATTAAAAAAATTCCAATATTTTTCCCTCTGATTATTCAAATCTTGAATCACCACTTGAGAGTCACCTTCAATCTCTAAAGAGGTTATGCCACATTCTAGAGCCATCTCCACGCAATGGTCAAATCCTATGCCTAACCTTCATTATTAGTCCCATCTGGTATCTCTAGAGATAAGGCCCTAATTGGAGAACTAATATAATACTTTATCACACACCATGTATCAGAGGCTCCTGGACTACCTTTGTAATCCCCATCAAAGTTCAATTTAAACTAATCAGGTTTAGGTGGTTTCTAGACTACCTCTTTTTTACGTTTCTTTTCATTCTTCTTTACCATTGACCCTTTAATGGGAGGATGTTTGATATATTTCCAATTTTCATAGATTTTCTTGCCTAATTATGTCAACATACCTTTTTTATTTATAAATGTGAAGTAACCACTTCTAAGATGGAGATTTTAATTTCTTTCAAAATCACATGCAAAGGGCATGATTTATTTGTAAAGATTCAAGCATTCCTTTCTTTCCAAACTACACAAATTGGGATGGTTGGGATGCATCTCCATAAGATTAATAAATAATTCTTGACATCCCCCATTAGCCAAGAAATAAAAGATTGAAAAAGTGTTTTTGGCCAAGCCTAAGACTAGTTGAATTTATTGCATAACCAAACCCAAAACCAATTAACAAAAGCATATTTATACCACAAATGATACACAAATTCCTCATCTTTATCACATAAGCAACATCTCTAGGGTCCAAGAAACCCAATCTTATTCAGTTGATCTTGAGTCAAAATATGGCCATGAACTATAAACCAAGCAAAAGAACCTACTTTTTGCAAACCTTCATTACTCTAGTAAATAAAACTTGCCTAACTCAAAGAGTCATCTTCAGCTTTTGCCATTTGATATACTAATCAAACCATATACATACCCTTTTTTTCCTCAATCTAGTACATCTAGCCTTCCTAATTTTTCAAAAAAAAATCATTTCGTGAGACATGTTTCTAGAGAAAGAGCCTATTCTTGAGGAACATGAAGGTCCTAAACACTTTTCCACCTACAATCCACTCTTTGATACCATAGATCTTTGATACCTGCTCTTCCTTTATTTTTCCTTTTATAAACATGTTCCCATTTCATCAATGGTATATTCCTATTTTATACACATCCTTACCACATAAAGTCTTTCATGATTTTGTTCATGGAATTTATAACCCATTTCAGAGGGTTGAGAACTAAGAAATAGTATATCAGGAGAACACTAAGAACAATTATGATGAGAGTTATTCTACCTTCCAAAGAAAGCCATTTTCCTTTCCTAGAACTCAATTGGGCCTTAAATCTTTCCAACAACATTTTCCAAATAATTGAGGATCCAACCCCTTTGAAAAAAGGAACCCCTAGATATTTACTAGGAATTTTCCCAATTTTAAAACCTAGAATATTACTTAATTTTTTTTCAATCCTATGATAAAAATTCACAAATAAATTTTAGACCTGCCTTCATTAACTTTTTTCCTAGAAGCTTATTGCTAACTTATCAAAATAATTTTAAATTCCAAAGCTTATGCTATCATTACTTTTACAAAAAAGAACTTATCATTTGGAAATTTATGATGTATTAATATATCAAAATTATCAACAATTTGTAAACCATGTAGCCTTTCTCAAACTTACACCTCATGAACAACTCTTACCAAATCTTATACCATGAGTACAAAAAGAAAAGGATAGAAATTATCACCTTGCCTCAAACCTTTGAATATAGAGAAAAAACTAGAGGGGCTACCATTTACTAAAAATGATAATTTTGGGTTTGAAATGTAGCTAAAAACCCATTCACACCAATATTTGTAAAACCCAAATTTAAAAAAAAAAATTAAACAAAAATATCTAATTTAATGTGTCATGGGCTTTAATTATATCCAATTTTATAATCATAATTTTTTAATGATTATGATATAGAGATTGCATTATTTCATGTACCACAATTATACCTTATTGAATACTTCTCCCTGGCACAAAACTTGCTTGCTCTCCATAAATTAAATTTTCCAAAAAAGGTTTCAATCTCTCAGCAATTTCTTTAGAAATGATCTTATATACAATACTACACAAAGCAATAGGTCTGAAATCTAAGAAAGAGAATTGAGATTCACCTTTCAGGAATAATGATATAAAAGTCATATTCAACTTAGGTTTCACTTTTTTATTCTTCCTAGATTCTTCTACCACCTCCCAAACATCAATACCCACCACCTCTTAGAAATGTTAGAAAAAGGCTATAGGGAAACCATCTAGACTAGGATATTTATCTTTGGACATATAAAAATTGTTAGATGGTTATTAATGATGTCTCCAAGGTGACCAAGGATGTTGATGAGGTGTCATGTGTGATAGAATGATAATGACAAAGTGTGCTTCAATTAGCTTCAGTGTTCCTGCATGATTCTTAAGTGTTTGACTTGGATAGGAAATTGATGGATGATATTGATGGTATGGACATGTTGTAGATACCCTATGGGGTGTTATGAGTTCTTTGACTACTTGTGGAAGTGAAAGGAATTCATCAGATTAGCCATATGAAGGTCTAGGTTCAAGTAGTCATCTTGACAGATAAAGCTAAGAGAGCATATTGATGATGTTAGCATTCACACATGTGAAGGATTCATGAGAATATTGATATATGGTTAGATTACACTATGAAATTTGATCATGTGGTTCAACTTTTAGGTCATGAGGTTGAGCGTAGGAAAAGTTATTAAGGTGTAAAGTTGACTTATTAGACTAAGTTCAATAAGTTCCCATACTTAACCAAATTTTTGATATTGAAGATCTATGACGATCATTTAATCAGGTGATTAAGATCTATGAAAAGTAATTAATCTGACTAGATAATGATCTAATGGAGCATTTGATCTTGTCAGATAGTGATCTAATGATGCACATGAAGTCAATATGTCAAAATTTCACATGGTTTCACATGCTAGTGAGATGTGTCTCAATCATGATGATTTGACTAAAGATCAATGGCATGCAGGTGTTCATGTAGATGTATATTGATGGTATAGTTCAAGTTAAATATTCAATGCTCAGAAGGCACATGAGGGTACCAAGTGTCTTAATCATGAAAGCACAGATCAATGATCAATAGTGAGCATTAAAGAGTAAAAGTCAAGAGGCTCACAAGGAGATCGATGAAGCATGTTTGAACATGTTTACAGGAGATATGAGATGAATAAATGTACCTACAATGTTTTTCTTTGAATAATGACCATTGCAATTTGAATATTCAAATTTGTGAAGGAAGACTAGTGATGGGTTTTTGAGCTATAACTTTTGATATATGCAGATGTTGATAATGGTATAAAAGGCAAAGTTGTAAATAATTTCAAGGGATATCCAAAAAAAATGGTTTTGAGGTTTGAATATTTAGACATATGAATTTATTTTAGTTGAAATTTTACTATTCATTCATGGTGTTCTTGTGTAGAGAATATTGTTTAAGCAATTTGTGCTTTAGCAGAAGAGTGTTTTGGTAGGAATAATCACCAAAATATGTCATAGATGTTATATGAAGTGGACCCATGTATTTGAAAGTTATCTTATATTCTTAATTTTCTTGATGAAGTGATAAAGGGGTAATAGGTATCCGTGAGACCTATAAGGGCTACTAAGGCCTAATTGAAAGACATAGTTGCTTAAGTGTGACCCATGGATGTTATGGCTGACCTATGAGGATGGTATTGAGTTATGTGTTATAATGAGAGAAGTTATAAGGGTTAAGCCAAGTATTACAGATGACCTATAAATTGATATTCATGAAGACTCTATAAAGAGTGGAAGCTAAGGTAATGGTTTCTAGAGTTGTAGAGGTTGTGTTGAGATAGTAGAAGATAGATGTGAAGGAAAGAGATCAGAGGGAGTGTGACCAATGGATGGACTAAAGAACATAACATATTGAGGATGAAAAAATAATTTTGGAGTGATCCAAAGGGGTATTTGGATGCATTTCTTGTATAAGAAAATTTGAGTGCGTAAAGAGTTGAAAGAGAGGTGTTATACATTATTTCTCAAATCAGATTAAAATACAATCAAAGTTTTGGAGTTGTTGATTTCATAGGTGTTGTGTGGGTTCTCAACATCTAGAAAAAATGGGTGCTTGTTCATACTTAGGGGGGGTGCTCATTATGAAGTGGGTGTTTCAATAAAAGGTCTCATTTTATGATCATCTTATAGGACAAGTAGTCCATGTGTTTGTTGGATTGAGATTGGGTTTTATTCCCCATGAAGGTTTCCAATAGAATTCATGTGTTGTGTGTTTGACCTTTCATCATCATTCTTATTTATTTTTATGAATATATTTTATGCTTTATGAATTCTTGTGATCATTGATTAAGATTTTGAAGGGATTACAATTAAATTTTGAAATATATTGCATCATTGATTCACTCACCCTTTCAGTGATTGTACCTCTAATAGTTGGTATTAGAGTAGGACCTTAATTACAAGTTTAACCACTTGAAGGTGATCTAAGATACAATATGGCAAGTTAATAGAAGTAGGGTATCTCTACAAAGCAAGCACCATCACTCAATGAGTCAAATTATGCTTCATAGAGTGTAAGGATAAGTACATAAATCATGTATCTAGGGTTTGACACATGGAAATCTATCATAGATGGTTATACTACACCAACTACTCCTAAAACTAATTCTACTGATAAGAAGTTGAGTGAGAGTAATTCTAAAGCTATGAATTCTATCATTTGTGGTCTATCTGATGTTGAGTTCACCAAAGTGATCCATTGCAAGTCTACCAAGGAAATTTGGGATAAATTAAAGAATATCTATGAAGGACACTCAAAGGTAAAAATAGATAAATTATAGACCTACTAAAGGCAATTTGAAGGTCTCAAAATGAAGGAAGAAGATACTGTGACATCATATCTTCTAAGGGTTAATGAGGTAGTAAACATGATCATAGGTCTTGGAGAGGTGATTGATGAAGCTACTATAGTAAAAAATGTATTAATGAATATTACACTCAAGTTTGGTTTAAAAATTTTTACTGTATAAGAAAGTCATGATCTCACTCAGTTAAATATGGATGAATTGCATGGCCTTCTTATTGCCTATGAAATGAGAGTTGATGAGGACAGACCTCCTAAGAAGGAAGTAACCTTCAAGGTGATCAAGGAGACAAAATATAAGAAGAACAAGTTAAGTCTTGAAGATTTTGATCTTAAAGAAGATCAAATTGAAGCCATGATTGTAAGAATATTGAATGTAAGATCAGGTAAGTGGTGTCATCAAATTGTGTACCCGAAGACACTCTATGAAGCTCCCTCAATTTTATGCAACATTCAATCATCCCTCAAGTTTTTGGGAACTTGTAAAAGAGATGAGTCTCTAGGATTGAAAAGGGCTAGCTCCCTGAATTATTCTCTAAGTGCCTATCACCTAATGTAATGCTTGTCCATGAAAAGAGTCAAGAGTTTGCATAAAAAAAAAATTATGCTAGAGAGGTGATCCACCAAGAATATATTCCACTGACTATCACACTTCTACTAAGTAACAATGCTTTCTAAGACTAATTTCATGCATTGAAATATCTTAACATAGTGTTTCAATGTGAAGGTAGCATGTTTGAGACAATCAATAAGATACTTGACTTAAAGGGCATATTTCACACCATAGATACAATTGCATACTTGAAAGAGAGTTTAGTGCATTTAACACACTTAACTTGACCTACTAACATCATAACATTTGTTCAAACATGAAGGATAAAGGGAGTATAGATGGTGTTATCACTTTACTCCACTATACATCACTCACATACTTAGACAAAAGTTCACAAAATCAGAATTGGTCTTGTAGTCAATGTTCAAAAGAAAAGTGAAATGTCATTTTAGCAGGGATTTGCCATACCAAAAACTCTGGTGCCTCTACAATGGCCAAAATGGCTCGATTTATAAAACTTTGAAGAAGAGGGAGAAGAGAAGTTGAAGACGCATAAGGACATGTTCCATCAACATGAAGATCAGTTACAAATGCATGAGAGAGAGGGATGGCATGAGCCATGCCTTATCAATAGGTCGACTTGTCCAAAACAAGTCATGAGAATGGTGGCAAGTGGCATAAAACCTTTAGGAGTGGCATAGGAAACTACTTTTATCGAAGATCATCTATGAGCATTCGAAACTAAAAATAGAGAAGCTAACACATAGTACTATTGAGGGGAATAGAACTCATGGTGATAGCTATAAAATGTTCTTTTTAACTGCTAGCTCTCCTCTAAACACTTGTATTTGTCAATTTCATGTAAGCTCCTTACTTTGGTCAGCTATCAACAATGACTCAAACCATCAACCTATCCATTTTGCTTACTTTGTCTACACCAAATGTTTGAGATTCAACCATTTTTTACCTCAACATCTGCTCTCATGTTCCTGACAAGTCTTTTGAATCATAATGGCTATCTTTCACAATTTAAAATTAACTTTTTGTGGGCCATCATCTTTATTTGAATCATAATGACTATTATCTGTAGCTTAAAGTTGATGTTTATGGGACCATCATCCATGTTTGAATCACAACATCTATCCTCAGACAATTTTCTCAAACATTTCATTCAATTTTTTTTGGTCCTCTTCGCTTCAGAGGGGTACCCTTAAAAAAAACTATGGAGGACAATTCCTTGAGAAAAGTACCCTTCAGGGAAATTGTTTTGGGCACTTTTTCTACAAGAATTCAGTCTTCAAGATTTTTGCATCGGGTCGTTTCCTTTGAACTTTTTCTCTGAAATAAATCCTTCAATATTTTTTATGCATTAATTCCTTTATACTATTAAATTACCCTTCAAATTTGTGAAGTGGACCATCTGGGAATAATAATTTATCAAAAACTACCCTTCAAAACCTTTGTGAAGGACCACTTTAGCTACAAGGTACCCTTCAAAAAAGCTGCAAGCATCCTTCAGCTTATTGAAATGATCTTTTATTTGGGATTTTCCTAAAATGAACCTTCAAAATTTTTACAAGTGACCCTTTGGCCTTTAGAAAAGGACCCTCATCTTCAAACTTTTCATCCATAGCTATTTCTTTTAGCCTTTTTTCCCAAAGGAAATCCTTCAAAAATTTGTTAAGTGCCTTTGCCTTTTTGGAAATTGAAAATGAACCCTTCAGATTTTTTTAAAATAGACATTTTTTGAAAGAAGAGTACCCTTATAAAAAATGTATGAGACACTTTTCTTTAATAAGATATCCTTTGGGCTTTTGAAGAGGTTCACTTTCTTGTATAATGATCCTTTTGGGAAAAGTGTATTGGTCCTTGGCTCCAAAATTGCACTTTAGAAAAGTTGTAAATTACCCTTCAAAATAGTTGAAGTGCTCATTTATCCAAGAAAATTCCTTTTGGCCTTTTGAAAATGCCTCTTCATATTTTTAAGTAGCCTTCAGACTTTTGTAAAGAGCATCCTACTTGAAAAGAGTCCTTCAAAGAAATTGTAAATCACCTTTCAAAATTTCTATTAGGTCCATCTTCTTGCAAAATAACCCTTCAAAAAATTTGAATTAGACCATTCAAAAGGAGAAAATACCCTTCAAAAAAGTTTCAAAGTACCCTTAGGAAGGAAAATATATCTTTCAAAAAACTGCATAGGGTAAATGTTCGGAGACATCCCCTTCGGGAAAGTTGAAAATGAAATGTCTAAAAGAAATACACTTAAGGAAAATTTATTCATCCAAAAAGTTTGAAAGAATTTAGAAAAGGATTAGCAAAAACCAAAAAAGAACATTCTGAAATGAATAGACTTGTACATTTATTGCGGATTTTGTCAAAGAACACTTCTTTCGAAGAAAAGCTAAGTATTGGACCTGTGAAAAAGTATAGACTTAGATGGTTTTTTCAAATAGGGCTGCACAGTTTTGGCCTAAAGGACCAAAATTTGGTGAACAATAAGTATGAAGGAAAACTTTATTTTAAATTTTTTTCATCTGGTAAAGTTGGTCTTTTTGCAGCGAAATGTCCAGACAAGTTTGAACTCAAAGAAGCTTATAAGGAATCTCATGAGGATGAACACAAGAAATTTGAGGGTCCTATCAAGTACAATAAATTATTTAGTAATAAAATTGGAAAGAAGGAATCATACAAAGGCAGTAAGAGCCTTTACCATGAAGAAGATAGTAACTCATCTATAGAAGAATAAGTAAACACATCTAATAGTGACGATTCTTTTCATAATGAGGACATGGAGACATTGTGCATCGCTTTTAGTGATGGTGAAGGTGAATGTTATTTAATCAAAGACTTCTTTGGCAAAGATATCTTAGAAGAAGAATATTATAAAGTCACTCTTGAAGATAATTATCTAGATACTATGGAAGAACTAAACATACTGTAAAGAAAGAATAAAAAAACAAGATTTCTTGATCAAATCCTATGAGGATAAAATTGGACTTTTTGAAGGAAGACTAAGTAATGAAGTCAAGGATCATGATGATTTCACACAACAACTTGAAACTTAGGTTTGTACTCTTCATGAATAAGTAAAGAGTAAGGATGAAGAGTGTATCATGTATCAAACAGAGATAGAATCTTTACATATGAAACTAAATCAAGTTATGAGTAAAGATACAACTGATGATTTAAATAATAAATATGATTTGTTGAATGCTCTTGAACATTTGAATATTGAGAAGAAAAAAAAGAAGATGATTTCAAAAATTAAGGACTATGAAGATCAATCATCAATCAAAGAATGAAGGTATTGATAGAATGAAGACAAATTAGATCCGATAATCAAATGCTCTGAGGTATTCAAATTTCAATGGTCATTGTTACTCTTACAATTAGTTTGGTCATAGGTCAAAAGATTGTAAAAGATCCTCAAGGAATAAATTTGCATGGAATTATGAGTAAGACAATGGCAAGCATGAAGAACATCATCACTCAAGATAGTCAACATGTTCATAAGGAAAGAATGATATGTTTTTCTATAAGTTTCAATGATTTGGTCATATTACAAAGTTTTTTAATATATTCATCAGGAGACTAAATGATCAGGTGCATAAACTAATTCATAAAAATTCAAGGAATCATATTCTATATTAATTATAAGGTATATACAATATAAAAAACCTCATTTGTTTCAAATTTCATGAGAGAGGTCACATCGCAAGGTTCTACAACAATAATCAGTATTCTTCTTAAAAAATTGCCAATCCTGTCATGAAGTGAAGGAGCCATAATGAGTGGATGCCTAAGAAGGTAAATGAAAAACAAAATCAAAGTGTATTATTTACCATGACAGAATAGGGAACAAGTTCAAGTATCATGGTTCAAGCCTTATCTGCCCAAATAGACAAGGAAATCAAGCAGGATCAAGAGATAAAAGAAAATAATAAGGTTGAGAACTCATTCAAAGTCAATCTGAATATAAGGGAGGACTGCAAGTCAAGTAATAGCATGGAGATATGGGAGTCTCCTGAGTTTTTGTATCTTTAGTATTTTTATGACAAGTGGGTGTCTCTACTTATGCTTCTTAGGAGAAATCTTTCTTGTGTGGAGGCAAGTATGTGTGCTCTAGGTGATGATCAAAGTGTCAATCAGTACAAATCTTCAAGGCAAAGGGTAAGTAAGAGATTTTGAAAGATAATCTTATAGATGGACTTTGAGAAATTTAAACCAATTTGGATATAGATTCAAGAGGTTGATCAATCAAGATAAGGATAAGTAATTTCAAGAAAAGTTTGAAGGCTTTTAGGTGTTAAACTATAATTAGTTAAGAAGACCTATTGAAGATTTCATGATCTAGGTGAAGCATGGATTTAGAGGGAGCTAACTTAGATAGTTTGAAAGCCTTAAAGAGATATGCATGATGTGAGGAGGAGCATATGTGAGATGTTCCAGTCATGGTGGAGATATAAAGAAGTCTGCTACAGATGTGAACTCAAGTATGTTGATATGATGACTTGATCAAACCAAGTCAGGTGATTTAACAATGTATTAAATCCTCATGTATAAATAAAGGGGGAGCTTTGTAAATGGTCAGTTTTTAGGATCAAATAACTATGTAGTTAAATTTGAGAGAGAATTTATGGAGGTAATTGTGTTGTTTCTTCATGGTTTGAGATGGTCTGAAGGTGCTCAAAGGGTGCCTAAGCTTAGGTGACTTAGGGGAAGTCCTTCTTAATATTTTCAAGGTCCTCAAGATTAGAAGATGAGCCCACATTATCATTGTGTCAAAGGGGGAGAAATTACTTGAAGAGAGAGATAGAGTTTGAACATAAGCTTTGTATTGGTGTTGACATTAATGATAAAGGTGGATATTATTGGAGAGTTATCAATGATGTCTCCAAAGTGACCAAGGATGTTGATGAGGTGTCATATGTGATAGAATGACAATGATAAAGTGTGATTCAATAAGCTTCATTGTTCCTATTAGGTTATGGAGCTAAAAGCTTCACAGGGATGCAAATGGAGGAGGTTGCTTAGTGTGATAGCAACCGACGTCAATCTAATCAATTGACGTCAGTCAAATCCAGTTACAGAGTAACCAACATCGGTCAGGGATCGACTGACATCAATCGGGTGTAGCTGATAGCAATCGATGTTGGTCACCTGTGTGTGCATGCGTGTTTGCATGCATTTCCAAAATTAGATTTGTTCTATTCTAGGATGACCGAGTGTTTGCATGTAAAGACTTATTTTAGTCTTGAGTCTGTGTTTCTAATCATTGTTTGCATGAGATCTATTTAAGAGACCCATGGGCTGTATTGTAATCAAGGACTAAGGATTAAATCCTTCAAGGAGAATCATAATGACTTGGTGAGGCAAGGATAAGGGTTCTTCTAGGTGTGTAAGATCTAGGTCTGCAAGTGTGCAAGACCAGGTTGATCTTCAGGTGTGCAAGATCATGGGAGATATACATGGTAAGTAAGGTCGGTTGATCTACAAGTGTGTGTGTGTGTAAGGTCAAAGGAGATCTATGGGATATCAAGGTCAAAGGAGATCTACAACACAACAAGGAGCAAGATCAGGGAGATCTACTTGGAGTACATAGTGTACTCAATGGTACTGGAAGTAGGCAACAACGGTTGTGTTGATTGTCACTTACTGGTTGGTGTACTGGAAGTATTGTTACTGACTGGTTGAGGAAAATTTCTGTGTTTGAGTTGTGACTGTAATTGAGAGAGAGAACTCTTGAAGAGAATTATTGTATGCCCTAGAGGTGTGGGAAGAAGAGTGTGACTTCTTCATTGTATTTCCTTCTGGTAGAGTATTAATACAAGGTTGTATTGCCTCTCATATTTTGTGTTGTTTCTAAATTCTAGTTACTTATTATTCTGGTTTAATTCTATGTTTAGTTGCTTATACAAAGGTAATCAAGTGTGCTCTTGAGGAGCAGGGATCCTGATAGATGGTATCAGAGCTAGGATCAACTAACAAGCGGTTGAGCAGGTTAGTGTTTGTTGATTACAGGTCACTCTCAGGGGTTTCTGATTGAGTGGGAGTAAAGCAATGGTAGAAGAAAGTACACTAACAATGGAGGAATTCAATGGCAAGAATAATCAATTACTAAATTATGGAAAGAAAGAGTAGGTAAAGAAAGATTGTTGGTTGGTAGAAGATCAGCATGAAGGAAATGAAGAAGCAGATGTTGCAGGTATTGTTGCACAGGATGCTCTTGTATGTTCCTTGGATAAAGTAGAATCTTTTTTTTTAGATTCTGTTGCCTCTTTCCATGCAGCCCCAAATAGAGTATTTTTCCATGATTATGTCTAGGGAAACTTTGGAAAGATTTATTTAGGGGTTGGTGAACCTTGTCAAATTATTGGCAAAGGGGAAGTGCGGCTGAAATTGCAGACGGGCAACACATGGGTGTTGAAGGATGTCATGCATGTCCCAGTCCTGAAGAGGAGTCTAATCTCAGGAAAGTTGGGTGATGAGGGTTGCACAGTTACTCTCATAGTGGAATCTTAGAATGTTTCCAAGGGTGAAATTGAATTAACATGTGGTAAGAAAGTAGGTACTCTTTATCTATCTACATGTATTACTGATTCTCCTTCTGGTTTATCTACTTCAGATGTAGATGTGAAGATGTGGCTCTGTAGACTTGGTCACATGAATAAGAAGGAGATGCATGTTCTTAAGAGGAAGTCTGATGTCTTTGACAAACTTAAGAACTAGAAAGCCTTGGTTTTCAAGGAGAAGATGATGGATAGAGATCAGCTCAAGACGCTGAGGAATTTTGATCAGGGCAGTTTGGACAAGGTTATGATCCAAAGTGAGCTCGTGGGTAAAAGTCATCACTCACAGGAAAACACAGTTACCAACATCGGTCAGGTGAGAATCGATGTTGATTAGGTAGGTACTGATGTCGGTCATGTGTAGACCAGAGTCAATGGTGTCGGGCAGGTGGACATCGACGTCGGTCAGGAAACCGGTTTCAGTGATCAGGTGGAATTGACATTGGTCGGGTGCAGACCAGGGTCAGCCAAAGGTGACCGAGATCAGTCACTATCAAAATGGATTTTGGGCAGACAACAAGCTGTCAAGGAGTCTCAAATGCCCATATGGAGGACTGAAAGGGTAAGTAAGCCTCAAATTCGTTATTCACCTTATTTATACTACTTGTTGGTCACTGATGGTCAAGAACCAAGAAGTTTTGAAGAAGCAATGCAAGTAAAATCTAGGAAATAGTGGGAGCATGGCATGAATCAAGAATTTGATTCCTTGGAGAAGAACCAAATGGGATATTTGGTAGAGTTTCCAGCCAGGATGAAAGCACTAAAAGATGAATGGATTCCCAGGTTAAAGAAAGGAGAGAATAGACAGGTGAGATGGAAGGCCAAGTTATATGGTCTTGAGCAAGCTCCAAGACAGTGGTACAAGTTTGACAGGTTTATGACAAAGCATGGATTTAGTCAATGTCAATGTAATCACTGTGTTTACTTTACCAGGTTGGATAATGGTCACAACATTATCCTATTACTATATGTGGATGATATGCTTGTTGTAGGTTCATACATGCAGGGAATTACTGAGCTAAAGGTAAAGTTAGTTCAGAGGTGTGCCAAGAAGGATTCAGGAGGAGCAAAATTCTCTAGCATGAGTATTCCTAGAGACATGGAAGATCACAGGTTGATGTTGTCTCAATATGATTGTGTGAATAAGGTAGTGGTGAGGTTCAATATCAAGGATGCAGAACTGGTTAGTACACCTATGGATGGATAGTTCATAGAACAGTGTCCCAATTCAAATGATGAGGTTGAGTACATGTGTACTAGACCTGATATTGCCCAAGTAGTGGGTGTTGTTAGCAAGTTTGTGGCCAATCCAAGAAAGAAGCACTGGAAAGTAGTTTAGTGGATTCGCAGGTATCTGAGAGGGACCAACAGTAGGGATTCATGTTATGTAGGGTCAGGCACTTCTCTACATGGGTATGTAGATTCGGATATGGCAGGTTACTTGGATGATAGGAGTAGTGCCACAAGATGTGTGGTGGTTGGTCTTCAAGACTAAACTTGAAGAGGGATACAAGCCAAGAAACAAAATTAGATGATGTACAAGTAAAGGTATAGATGTAACTATTTATCTCCAAGTGAGAGATTGTTAGGTTATGGAGCTAAAAGCTTCATAGGGATGCAAATGGAGGAGGTTGCTCAGTGTGACAGTAATCGACATCGGTCTGATAAACCAACGTCGGTCATATCCAGTTATAGAGTAATCGACATCGGTCAGGGATCGATCGATGTCGGTCACCTGTGTGTGCATGCGTTTCCAGAATTAGATTTGTTCTATTCTAGGATGACCGAGTGTTTGCATGTAAAGACTTATTTTAGTCTTGAGTCTGTGTTTCTAATTATTGTTTTGTATGGGATCTATTTAAGAGATCCATGGAATGTATTGTAATCAAGGACTAAGGATTAGATCCTTCAGGGAGAATCATAAGGACTTGGTGAGGCAAGGACAAGGGTTCTTCCAAGTGTATAAGATCTAGGTCTACAGGTGTGCAAGACCAGGTTGATTTGCAGGTGTGCAAGATCAAGGGAGATCTACATGGTAAGTAAGGTCAGTTGATCTGCAGGTGTGTGTGTGTGTGTGTGTGTGTGCAAGGTCAAAGGAGATCTATGGGATAGCAAGGTCAAAGGAGATCTGTAACACAATAAGGAGCAAGATCAGGGAGATCTACTTGGAGTACGTAATGTACTCGATGGTACTAGAAGTAGGCAACAATGGTTGTGTTGATTTTCACTTACTAGTTGGTGTATTGGAAGTATTGTTACTGACTAGTTGAAGAACAACTCTGTGTTTGAGTTGTGACTGTAATTGAGAGAGAGAACTCTTGAAGAGAATTATTGTATGCCCTAGAGGTGTGGGAGCCCTAGAGGTGTGGGAAGAAGAGTGTGACTTCTTCATTGTATTTCCTTCTGGTAGAGTATTAATACAAGGTTGTATTGTCTCTCATATTCTGTGTTGTTTTTGAATTCTAGTTACTTATTATTCTAGTTTAATTTCTTGTTTAGTTGCTTATACAAAGGTTATCAAGTGTGGTCTTGAGGAGCAGGGATCCTGGTAGTTCCTACATGATTCTTTAGTGTTTGAATTGAATAGGACATTGATCAATGATATTGATGGTATGGAAATGTTGTAGAGACCCTATAGGGTGTTATTAGTGCTTGAAGTGCTTGTGGAAGTGAAAGGAATTCATCATAATAATCATATGAAGGTTTAGGTTCAAGTAGTCATCTTGACAGATAAATCTAAGTGAGTAGATTGATGACATCAATATTTACATGTGTGAAGGTTTCAAGATAATATTGATATATGGATAGATTCCCCTATGAAAGGTGATCATGTGGATGAAAAATTAAGTCATAAGGTTGAGTGTAGAAAAATTTATTAAGGTGAAAAGTTGGCTTCTCATATAGAGTTCAATAAGTTCCAATACTTTGCCAAATTTGTGATATCAAAGATCTACGATAAGAATTTAATGGGGCAATGAAGATCTATGGAGAGTAATTAATATAAATAGATAAGGATCTAATAGAGTGTGTGATCTTATCAGATAGTGATTTAATGACATGCATGAAGTCATTATGTCAAAGGTTTATGAGGTTGCACGTACTAGTGACATGTGTCTCAATCATGATGGTTTGATAAAAGATAAACACCACATGGGTGTTCATGTAAATGGAGATCGAAGATGTGGTTCAATTCAAATAGTCAATGCTCATAAGGCACTCAAGGTTGCCAAGTATCTCAATCATGGAAGTGCAAATCAATGATCAATGGTGAGAGTTAAAGATTTAAATTCAAGAGGCCCACAAGGAGATAAATGGAGCACATTTGAGAAATTTGTTAGGGGACACGAGGTGAAGAAATGTGTCTTCAATGTTTTTATTTGAACAATGACCATTGGAATTTTAATATTCAAATTTGTGAAGGAAAACCAATTATGGGTTTTTGAGCTATAACTTTTGATATATGCATAATTTGATAATGGCGTAAAAGAAAAAATTGTAGAGAATTTCAATGGCTATCCATAAAAATTGGTTTGGAAGTTTGATTATTCATATATATGTATTTATTTTAGTTGAAATCTGATTGCTTGTTTGTTCATGGTGTTCTTATGTACATAATATTGATTAAGCAATTTTTGCTTTAGCATAAGAGTGATTTGGTGGGAGAAATCACTTGAATATGTCATAGAGGTTATATGAAGTGGACCCATGTATTTGAAAGTGATATTATATTGTTAATTTACTTGATGAAATGATAAAAGGGTGATAGATCTCCATGAGATCTATAAGGGCTACTAAGGCTTAATTGAAAGGTGCAATTGCTTAAGTGTGACCCATGGATGTTACAGCCAACCTGTGACAATGGTATTTAAATATGTGTTAGCATGAAATAAGTCTTAAGGGTTAAGGTAACTATTATGGCTGATATATAAGTTGATATTCATGAAGACTCTATAAAGAGTGAAATCTAAGGTAATGGTTTCTAGACTTGTAGAAGATGTGTTGAGAGAGAAAACAATAGAGGTGAAGGAAAGAGATCAGAGTGAGTGTGCCCAGTGGATGGACTGAAGAAAAAATAGATTGAGGATGAGAAAGAAAGTCTAGAGTGATCTAAAAGGGGTGTTTGGATGCATTCCTTTTATAAGCAAGCTTGAGTGTGTGCAAAGAGTTGAAAGATAGGTGTTATACATTGTTTTTCCAATCATATTGAAATATAATGAAATTTATGGAGTTGTTGATTTCATAGGTGTTGTGTGGGTGCTCAACATCTAGAATAAGTGGATTCTTATTCATACTTAGGGGTGGATTCTCCTTGTGAAGTGGGTGATTCACTAAAAGGTCTCATGTTTGTGATCATCTTATAAGACAAGTAGTCCATGTGTTTGTAGTCTTGAGAGTGGGTTTTATTCTCATGAGGTTTTTGCACAAAATTCATGTGTTGTGTGTTTGATCTTGCATCATATTTCTTATTCATTGTTATGAATATCTTGTATGCTTTTTGAATGATTGTGGTCATTGATTAAGAGTTTGAAAGGATTACAAACGAAGTTTGAAATATCTTGCATCATTGATTCACCCCCTTCCCCTCAGTGATCATACCTCTAACAAAAAATACTCATCTGATTTCTTCCAAAGAAAATGGGGACATCAACTTATCATTCATATCTTGAGAAATGACTTCAATTATAAATTGAATAAATTCATTTTGAGCTCTAAAGTTAGAAAAAATTCATCATTTAACAAACTTTGGAAGTATTGGACTGCTTCTAACAAAATCTCTTTAGGGTTTTTTAAATCCACCCATTGCCTAGAAAGGATATGAGTTATCTTTGTCACCTTCCTTTTTGATTTAACTAAATGATGAAAGAAAGATACATTTATATCCCCTTCTTTAAGCCTATTTTCTCTTGATTTTTGTTTCCAAAATATTTCTTCCCTACATAGAATTTCTTCATATTCACTAATTAGTGATTTCACCATATGATAAACTTCAACATCCATCCCTTTCTCAAAACATTTGTCATTCAACTTATTTGGTTCAACTTTAATCCTTATTTTTTCTTGAAAAATATTTTTCAAGTGTTCATGATTTCGCACTTTAAGATTTTCTTTCTCAAATTTTAATCTCTTAAACATATGAACCATCTTGGATCCTTGAAACTTCGGGTATTGAAACCACCAATCTTTAACCAAGTCAAAAAGATAAGGATCACGTAGACACATCAACTAAAATTTGAATGGACATCTTTCCAGGGGGGAATCAAAATCTATATTCAAAACTATTGGTTAATGATTTGCACCTACATGCTGAGAAACCTAGCAATCCAATTTTCTATTACTTTGATTCCAATTAGATGAAATCAGAAACCTACCCATCCTCTCCAAAATATTGTCCTTACCCAAATTATTATTATTCCAAGTAAACCAACCTGAATTAGGTGTAACATATTATAGATCATTCTATTCAATGAACTTTCCAAAATCTTGAATCACCTGAGAGTCTAAAAACACACCACCTTTATTATATTTTATACTCGATATGGCATTGAAATCACCTCCTAGCACAAACTTATCCATCTAAAAGTCCTTTAGGTAGGATGAAATATCTGCCCACAAGGCAAATTTGAGAAAAACTCCTTGAGGTCCAGAGATATTGCCCAAAAACACTGCAAATCTGATTTGAATCTTAAAATTTTACCCACTTACCAATTTTTCCTAGAAGCCAACAATTCTAATTTGGAAGAAATATATATTATATTATTATTATATATCTTAAATTATATATATTATTATAAAATTTTTATATTAAATATAGTATGTACATATCATTATAAAATAATATTTAGTAATATGTGTGTATTGATGAATGAGAGAAAATGAATGATAGAGGAGTAAGGGTTAGAGCAGTCCCTTTTACAAGACAAGAGGTCAAAAAACAAACAGACAAAATGATTACAACATGAAAAATCTTAGATCAAAAAGTCATGCTCAAATAAAGATTTTACCTTAAAGAGGTGCAAAATCTAAAGCCTAGAAATCAATTAGACCAAAAAAGTTAAAGTAAATAGATAGAGAACTCTAAAAACTTAAACAAAACCTTATCCCATAAAGAGGCCATTAACCAATCACTAACCCATAAGTAAATCCCACCCTAATGGTAGGGGTAGGGAACCTCCTTTCTATTTAGGTAAAGAGGAAATCAATAGTCGATAGTGATTTGACATCGATGGCCTCCCAAGCTTACATTTTAATTTTCTTTTGTCTCTGATTTATAGCCTCCACATTTAGGAACATGATAGTTTGGGTTGGATAAAATTATGTTTATTGGATGAGACCTAGTCTATACCAAACTTGTCATTGTCCCTAGGTGGAGCCACCTATCATGTAGAATTGGCACCAAGTTTGACTACATCATGTCTTCTAAACTCAAAGTCAACTCATTCATATTCTCCTCTTTGCATTGAAGCTTTGTAGTCACCTCTCCCAAAGATAGTCTTAGTCTTTAGCTCCTCAAAATGATATTCAATCATTGTTGGACATTAGAGTGATGGTCTACCTTCCTCTAGATTTACATATTTCCCTTCGACCAAACTCAAAATTAGTACCTTAAAAATTGGTTACTTCCATTGGTGGATAGAGGCAATTATCTCCTTGAAAATGAATTTACAAATCATTAACTATCAAACCTCTGAAGCTCAACTTCCTCACAAAATGTTGTCATAAAGTAGTTCAAACCATACAACTTGCAAGTTCCAAATCATTATTGTGAGACTTATTGACTGTTAGAATTTTTATTTCTAGCATACATAAAGGAGAAAAGGAAAAGAAACAAAATGTACCTACAAGTGCAAGAAAAAGGACTTAATGTTGTCCATATATATTGTAGAGGGATTGACACTATGATAACTCTTAGTGGCCTTTTCATGAATTAAATTAGGGCTCATAGAGAGCTTTTTTAGAATCACAAATTGAGATGGCATAAACTCAATAGGAATATTGGATGAACAAATTG
This sequence comes from Torreya grandis, assembly GCA_037957365.1. Lineage (NCBI taxonomy): Eukaryota > Viridiplantae > Streptophyta > Pinopsida > Cupressales > Taxaceae > Torreya > Torreya grandis. The sequence continues at coordinate 778,599 of JARHVA010006390.1, read as the reverse complement.
CAAAACAAGCCATGCCTGATCTCCCCTAAAACATCAAAATCAAAATCTTCAATGTTCAAAAAATGTAACCAATTTATTTTTAAATAAACCACCTTGATGAAATGAGGTATGGGTTTATAAAAATATACCATAGTATAAATTTTGGTGAAGTTTTTGGTATCGAGAATGGGGCATTATCAACTGTGACAAACTGGCCCATCTTAGAAATTATTTGTTGAAGCAAGACATGAGCTCTCCATAATGGGAAGCAAGTTTCAAACCTAAACCCAGATGGATACTAATAAGATGACGATTTCAATAGGATCCATGGGAAAATTAGTATAGTTTGATTCTCAAAGAAGCATGATCCATTTCACCCAAAAAAATCCTTGTTTTCTCCAAAGGAGAATAGATATTTAATAAAATCATTACCAGAAATAGAAACTGGGGGAGTAAACACCTCACACCATGAGAGATTCATCCATAAATAATTTTGTCAACAAATGGTTGTTTCCCTAAGAAATGAAAAACCAATAATATACGACATGTCTTTGTCTCAAAATCTTGAAGGCATTCATCACTAATAGTCAAAACCCAGATTAAGGATAGTGGTTGGATTTACATGATTTGCAGAAACCATTACAAAGGGGATGGTAACTTGTAGGGTGGCAACATATTTGATTAGACATTTTCTATTGTTAAGGCTGGACAAAGACGTCATGAGACATGATTTGATTGCAATAGGACTCCACTTCTAATGCGAGGCCCAAATCACCAATGTAATGTCGATAATGTGGGGATAAGACATTAAGTCCCAAACTCTATCTTACTACTTTTGTTTGTCATCAGGTATAAATTTCAACTCGGAGCTTAAAGAATATTTATTGACAGAAAAGCTCTTTCGACCTTAAGCATTTTGAATCATCTCCATTAAGCTCTCTATTTCTGACCATTGTATCCCATGTTTAATGCACGTGCAAAAATGTAACCAAAATATGAAAACCTTGTGTAAAAATTGAAAATATGGAGGAAATGTAAAATTTGTACGAGAAAACAAAAAAATATTATGAAAATAGTTGGGGATACATTGTAAATATTAAATGTCAGAAAACACATATTTCTTATTGAGACATGTACGTCTCCATGCACAATTAAGTGTTTTCTACTATCATGACAATCCCTCTCTGCAAGTCTCAAAGGATTACCATAATAAGACTAGGATAGTGTTTAAACTATATGTTAAAAAATAATATGCATGCTTCCAAATTTGTGAAGAGTAAAGCCTCAAAGAATAAAATGTGTTAAATTTTATTATAAAATATTATTATTATTATGATAATGATGATGTATATATAAATAAAAATATTATAATATATATTATTAGAAATAATAATAATAATAATAATAATAATAATAATAATAATAATAATAATAATAATAATAATAATTATTATTATTATATATCAATTTTTAATTTTATAATTTAATATCATAATAGATAATATCTCATATAAGTACGATGAAAAAAAAAACCCTTCAAAAAAGTCAAAGTAAATTTTAGATGGCACGCTTAGAAGTATAAATTATTACTAAAAATGTCAAGAAGTGCTCATTCTAGACGTAAGTTCAAATACTTACACAATGCAATTTGTTCAGCGTGCATATTTAATTAGTGCTTGGTGACATTTGTCACTGAATTTTGGAAATCGGAAATGGAGTGTCACTACATATTTAAGTGTATGCAGCAAAAGAATCAAAACCAAATCCGAATAATAAATGTACAAATTAATTTGCTAGATTGCGTGCACAAAAGGACTTAGGACCCCTGCTTGCGTCTTCACATGGAACTTAGGACCCAGGTAGTGAAGACCCACGTGGAGAGTCTCAACCATATTTATCACCATGTTCAGTGACTCTACCAGAAAATATGTTGATGCATTTGTCTGCAGCATTACACTTCAAAATTTATCACTACAATGTTTGATTCTGATCATACTTGTTTATTACTTTCTTCCAAGTGAATTTGGAATGGATTGGAATGTGCATTTGAAGATAAAATTAAAATAGCATCACAAGAAGAGGACCATAGAGTTGTATATGACCATTTTAGATAATTCATCAATGCGGATTTGCTCTTCAAGCATAGCATAGGCACATGTTAGACCTGAGCGGCCATGTGCAAAGTGTCATATGACTGTAAGTTAGGTCCGTGCACTCTCTATTCACCATTCAATTATATTTTTGTGAAGTTGTAACATTTATAAATTTGGTTAAGTAGTTATTTAAATTATTTGCATTGGTTTTTATTGAGTTGAGTAGAATTATAAATTATTTGAGGTTGTGTTAATTGAAAAGGAATAGAAAGAAATTGAAAATGTTACTATTTTGAAAATATATGTCGTTCCATGTCACGATTGTATCTTGGTCTTAAGTACGACCTGTCTAAATCCTCTGTATCGATTCTACCTTATAACTTACATAATCTATGTGGACAATTATAACAATTCATATGTTTTTATTATATATAATAATATATAATAAGAAATAAGTTAATAAAATCTTATTCATTGAATAAAAATCAAGTTTTAAGTCCAAACAATATAGTGTATAATAAACTACATCCCCATCAATTATATTCTTTAAAATTAAAGTAATTTTATTTATTTGTCATGAACACATTGACAAGGTAAGTGATGTGAATTTCTAACATAATCAAAAGTAATAATTATGAATAGAACACATTGACAAGATAAGATCTCCAAATATACAACATCTCTCTTTACTTGAAAAAAATATTTAGAATACTTTTACTCTCTTCCAGATGTTACAAAAGTTAAATAAATACACATTGATTTTGGATTGCCACTAATATCCATATTCACCCCCAAAGTGTTGATGACTAGCAGTGACAATTAGTATGATCATCTGCCCAACAAAGATGTGGTTGCAGGCTATGAGAATGATAGCTAAGGATTATTTATATTTTCGTTGACAAAGGTATTTACGTTTTTTAATGCTTAGCTATTTTTTCTTATAAAATAAAATAATACACCATCGACCTTATCCTCTGAAGGAGCAAATAAAAGCAAATAATAACAAAAAATAGAACAGAGACAAAACAGATTGCTACAGCAATGAAAAATAACAAGATTTTATTAATCTTCTTGATAATCTTGATCTTCTTTTTCTGTCTATTACAATGCTGCGCCCAAGGTGTCTATAAATAGATTTGAAAGCAAAAAATAATTGAAACTAAACTAATTGCTTAACTGATCCTTAACTAATCTTCTAACTGCTTGAAAGAACTGACTGTTAACTGCTTAAACTCACTGATCTCTAACTGTCAGTTAACTAACTGAATGTGAACTCCTGCATGCATGAGAATTGAGATGGAACTGGTAGTTAAGTTGTGGATGGAGAAATTGTCTCCAGTTAATCTTGAGTTTCTAACACACCCCCTTAATTTTTACTACTAACAACTTCAACATTTATAATGCCTAAATTTTGTCTTAAATAATCAAAGGTCTCATTTGGTAATGCCTTTGTGAATATATCAGCCAATTGATCTTCAGATCTGCAGAATTCCAGATGGTTTTCTCCATTGTTCACTAACTCTCTGATAAAGTGAAATCTTGTATCAATGTGCTTGCTCCTCTTGTGAAAAACATGATTTTTTGATAATGCAATTGCTGATTTGTTGTCACAAAAGATTGGTGTTGACTCCTTATATGCTTGTAACAAATCTTTCAATATTCTCCTCATCCAAATTGCTTGACATGCTGCTGATGTGGCTGCTACATACTCTGCTTCAGCTAATGAAAGTGTCACTATAGGTTGCTTTTTGGATGCCCATGTGACCACACTTGTGCCTAAAAGAAAGGCATGTCCAGAAGTACTATTCCTATCATCAATGCTACCTACAAAATCACTATCAGTAAAACCAATCAAACTAAAATCATTAGTTGTGGAATATAAAATTTCATATTCTGTAGTTCCTGCCACATATCACAATATCTTTTTTCCAACTTGCCAATGCGAGTCTTTCGGTGACTCCATGAATCTAGAGATTAAACTGACCCCATACATGATATATGGTCTTATAGCTGCAAGATACATCAAACTGCCAACTAGTCTTTTGAATGTTGTAGAATCAACATTAGACCCTTGGTCTTCTTTGCTAAGTTTGGTCCCTGTAGCAATTGGTGTAGGTGCTGGTTTACAATTCAGCATCTTAAATCTTCTTAACACATCCTTTGCATATTTAGTTTGATAGATAATTTTTTTTTTCTCTGATTGTACAACTTCTATGCCCAAAAAATACTTCATTAATCCCAAATCTATCATTTCAAATTCTTTCTTCATTGCTGATTTAAATGTGTCTACAGACAAATTTTCAGTGAAAATCAAATCATCAACATACAAACACACAATCAAAATCTGACCTTTGTTGATTTTTGTGTACAAAGTAGGCTCACTATTGCTTCTATTGAATCCATTGTTTGTCATGTATGAATCAATCTTATTATACCATGCTCTTGGTGCTTGCTTAAGACCATAAAGGGCCTTCTTCAATTTGTAGACTTTTTCTTCATGTCCTTGCACTTCATAACCTGGTGGCTATTTTACATACACTTCTTCATCTAGGAAACCATTCAAGAAAGATAATTTGACATCCATTTGATATACATACCAATTATTTTGAGCTGCTATTGTTAAAACCATTCTAACAGTATCAAGTCTAGCAACTGGAGCAAATGTTTCATTATAATCAACTCCATGTTCTTGTGCAAAACCTTTTGCTACTAACCTTGCCTTGTGCTTTTCAACATTTCCATCTGCATCAAATTTAGTCTTATAAACCCATTTGACTCCTATGCAATCCTTATCTTTAGGTAGATTAGTTAGATCCCATGTTTGATTTCTTTCAATTTCATTCATCTTTTCATCCATTGCTTTTATCCAATGTTCCTCATTAACTGCTTCTTCATAATACATAGGATCATGAGTGAAAAGAGCAAAATTTGAAACCAAATCTAATTTCTCTTCTTTTTTATTATAAATCTCATTCAAGTTTCTCATTTTCTTACCTTTAAATCTTGATATTAAAGTAGCAGGAGTTGGATCTGATTCATCACTTACTTATGAATTTGGAGTAGGGTGACATGCATGACCAGATGATTCACCTTGTTCAAACCTCCTAAGTGTTCTGGAGTGCTTGTTCTTGATTGTGGAGAGAATTGATCTCCTTGAAAATTTTGTTTTTCAGATTCTTCTTCATTCTGTGGAATTGGTGCTCCAATTGTGATGGTGCTACCATCCCATGCTTCTTCTTCCTTAAATTCAACATCTCTACTAATAATCACTTTCTTTAAAATGGGGTTATACAACTTATAAGCCTTTGATTCTTCACTATAGCCAATAAAAATGCATTTCTCACCTCTATCATCAAGTTTTCTTCTCAATTTAGATGGTATAAGAGAATATGCTATACAACCAAAAATTCTGAAATGATGTACACTATGTTTCTTACCACTCCACGCTTCTTGTGGAATTTGATCTCTGACACTCTTTGTTGGGCTTCTATTCATAATATATACTGCACATGCTACTGCTTCTGCCCAATATTCATTTGACAAGTGTTTGGCTTTCAACATGCTTCTAGCCATCTCGATGATTGTTCTATTCTTTCTTTCTACTACACCATTCTGCTGTGGTATGTACCTTGTAGTCAATTGCCTTTTGATGCCATGATATCTGCAAAAATCTTGAAATTCATTAGACATATATTCACCTCCTCTATCTGATCTAAGTAGCTTGATGTAATGGCCACTCTGCTTTTCAACCATAGCCTTGAATTCTTTAAACTTTCCAAAGGCTTCAGACTTATTTTTGAGAAAATATATCCATGTCTTTCTGCTAAAGTCATCAATGAAGGTTAGAAAATAAGTACTACCTCCAAATGATGGAGTTTGCATTGGTCCACATAAATCACTATGGACTAGCTCTAATATTACCTTTGCTCTATATGAGGCTCCTACTGGAAAGCTCTCTCTATGTTGTTTTCCCAAAATACAACTATCACATGAACTTCCTGGCTTTTCTATTGGTGGTAAACCCTTCACCATGTTTTTCTTCTGTAACAAATGCAAACCTCCAAAATGTAAATGTTCATACCTTAAGTCCCATAGCCATGATTGGTCTAGCTGTATGGTTTTGAAGTGGGCTTCCTATTCTCCTTGGATGCACTGAATTCGAAGAGAGAACATCCGATTCTTGGTCATCTCCATTTTTCTATCGACTTGTCACTTGGAAACTTGTCTAGTATTGTGCAAACATTATCCATAAAGGATACTCTGTAACCTTTCTATACTAACTATCCAATGCTCATAAGATTATGCTTTAGTCCAGGTACAAAATAAACATCAGGTATAAACCTTCTTTCACCATTTTTTGCCAAAACATTTATTACTCCTTTACCCATTACATCCACTTTGATATTATTTCCTAATTTCACTTTTGATTTTACAGAATCATCAAGACTAACAAAAAATTCTTTATTCCCTGTCATATGATTACTGCATCCACTATCTAAGAACCAAATATCTATAGCTTTTTCTTGAGTAACATGACAAGTGAGAAATAAGCTTCCAGGATTAGAACTAGATTCACCTGGATTAGAACTAGATTCATTTGTGTAATTAGCATTCTGCGTGTCCACATATCCTTGTTTCCTTCTGCAGTCACTTGCATAATGTCCATATTTTTTGCAGTAATAACATTGAATATTAGATTTATCAAACCTCTGTGAACTTTGCTGGGAGTGATTGTTGCCACGTCCTCTATTGCTGTAGTTTTGATTACTGTTTTCACCTTGATCTGGATTGTTCCTTCCAGTTCTGCCTCTGCCTCTGCCTCTTCCTCTGAAGTTTGACCTTCCTCTTCTTAAAAAATAAAATAATACACCATCGACCTTATCCTCGTGTCCAGTGTTTTTTACGGAGTTGGATTTTTAAAACAAATAAAATATTTCACCTCGGCAAAGAATGTTTTTTAAAAAAAATCCACGTTTTGAGAAGTTATTGAGTTTTGAACGTTGGAACGCATCCATTTAAAATTTTGCGGAGAACCGGTCAACACGATGTATATATATCATCTTGATTTCTCTCGCCGGGTATCTTTGAAAGAGTCTTTTGCTAAAGAAGATTTTTTTGAATTCCTAACCTCTGTAATACTACTTTGAGTGCCTTGTTCAAAATATTTTATTATTAGGTTTTCCTTTTCGTCTAATTACAGCAACTAGTTTGTATGGAGCACACGCAAGTATTTTTCATTATTGAATTTCAGTCGAATGCCTATAAATAAATATTGCTACCAGCTCCCTGTAAATTCTGGTCTACGGTACTTAATAAGAGTTGGGTTTGATGGTGCAGCGTTTGGTCTTGGGATTCCTTTCGCGAATTTCTTTGATTTATAATACTTATGTCGGTTATTACGAGATCGTCATGACAGCCGAAAGAGAGAGATTCCCTTTATGCCTATAACCGAATTCGGAAACAGAATCCGCTTATTATCTCTTCATTTCAACTATTGAGTTGCCGCCATTGAAATCTTTCATGTATAACTATACGGATTTACAAAAGAAGGGCTTGCTTTGCATAGGTTGGACGAATTTTGGCACATCTGATGACACGGATTTAGAGTAAGTTTCCTTACGGCCGAATGATATATACATTAATTAAGGATAACATATTCATAAATTTTATGCTTAATTTCCTTCTCGACTTACTTCTTAATGTTTTTATTCTTAACAATTTCTCATAAAACTCAGTTTTGTTGTAATCGTAGATATCCAAATGATCCATACGATCGTATTTGGAATCCGTATTATCCATCATCGCCAACCAGAGATCTCAGCATTCAGGCCGAATCATTTGGGGACAAACTATGAAACCAACGGCCTGTAGATGTATTACGGACTGCTATTCAAAGCGCAGTTGTGGAAAACATAACAATAACAGATGCATTTACAATTTGGATCCCTGCAGGTTCTTACATGGAAAAGCGCATTCCAAGTCTTTCTTAACGATCAGTAAGTTGGAAACTGGATTGATCTTTCATTCGGGGAATGCCTGGCTACACATTCGAACTTAACTCTTGGCACAAGTGACACCGATCTAAACATGCTTTTATGTCCTTCCGAAGGATCAGAAAATGGACCATTTATAAAAAGAGGAGAAATTTACCAAGTATTCGACATACGGAGTTAGACACACGCTGGGGATGGTAAGTCTCTAACTCTATAAAATGAGCATTGATAAAACATCCAATGATGTATAGCCATCCTATTGAATATTTCATTATAAGAGGTAACTTCACCTAGCGTTTGCACTTGATCTTGTTGAACGCAGTACTTGCTATTCATAAAATAGCAGGGGTTATAAATGTCCCGGATGATTGTGCTGAAGGAGATCCGTGTTTCCCAAACGCTTACAGAATAATTTGCAGCAGTGATGACCCTCCGCGAGTGATTGTTCTGTAAACATCTCTCTCCGAACTTTTTGATACTGAATGAATTTGCAGTTCATTGTGTTATTTTCCCTCATAAAAGCTAGTAACATATATTATTTCAATTTCTTCACAGAAATCTAGCAAGCACGGGTCTAAAAGGCAACATACCTCCGATGGTAGCAAACTTAACGGCATTAGAACAGTTTGTAAGATTCATCTAGTGCTTACAGATTTGAATAGTCTTTAACCATGTAGTTATATTAAAGATGTCTATGTAAAGAAGCTTTGATGGGATATATTTGATATATAGCACCTACCTCGACTGAAAATTGTAACTAACCTGAAAAAACTCTTTACTAATGCTGCTGTAACTTTTACCTCTATTTCATACATCCACTAAGATCACCCTCGGATGCAAACAATAATAATAATAATTTTCTATTTCTTAATTCAGTAACATTTTTCTTCAGTGCATTTCATATATGCTTTGTATGTAAATATATTGAATTAGCATTAAATTAATAAGAAACATGACTAAGTATTGACTGTGGGTAGTAGTTGTTAGGAAACAATAATTTGCCAGGTTCAATTCCAGACCTCAGTGCATTGAACAATCTAACGATTCTGTAAGATATCTCTGCCCCCTCTCTATATACTCTGAAAGAATGATAAAAGCAGTTTCTATATATAATTCTTGGCATTAAGATGTTATTTTTGATGTGGAAGACAACTGCAAAACAATCAAATTATAGGAGGTATTCCAAGGTCATTGGAGAAGCTTTCAAAGTTGAAGCAGTTGTAAGTTTATTAAGTATTCTTATCTTTGATTTGTAAATGAAAAATATAGATCTGTTACTATTATCTCAATTTTATATTATTAAGATTTTTGCAGGATAATGAACTGGACCCAATTGTGCCGCGGGGTTAAATTAAACCTGAGTTAGAACTTCGGTATAAGAAATTTCTTTCCTCCTTTGCTTTCTTTTTAAATTAAATGGTAGCAACGTCAGTATCACCATAAAATTTAGATTGAAAAGTGTATATATTAGACAGGGTAATGAGAAAACGGTAACTAGCACGTAGGTTCTACCTATTGACTGATTTTCATTGATAATGATATGGATAGTGATTTTCATGTATAATGATAAAGTAATTTTACAGTGGATAACAAACGTAACAAAATAAAAGGTTGGATGGTGGGACTTCTGAGCGGTGGTTCGGCAACATTCATAGTAATAATGGTCTTTACAGCTTTTCTATGGAGACAAAAACGCATACCACAAGTCCGGAGCACAAAATGTCCATTGGCGGGTATTTTTATAACCTTTTGAATTAATTTACATATATAAATATCCTATTTTTTATTGGGAAATATTTTCAATAACTTGTATTACAGATGATGAAAATCAAAATCAATATCATAGACTCGCCGTGGAATACAAAGAGGAAGATATTAAAATGCCTACAAATAACTATTCGACTACCATCGGTAGGGGCGGATTTGGATCGGTATACTCTGGTAGACTTTCGGGGTATGATGTCGCCATCAAAATGCTTGCAGCTGACTCCGACCAGGGACAACGAGAATTCCAAACTGAGGTGCATGTCTCAACAATATTAGATGGTTTTATTATGTTTGTCCTTGTCCTAAAATTCTTCATTTATAAGTTGTATTTCTGTTCTTTTTGGCTTAGGTAAAATTCCTTTCAAGAATATATCACAAGAATCTTGTGAATCTCTTCGGCTACTGCAGACAACCTGTGAGAGCATTCGCATATGACTATATGTACTTTGGAGCATTGAAGGATCATCTATATGGTATTATTGTAGATTCTAAACCAATGTCATATAGCTGATCTCACAGGTTATGAACAAAATTAACAGTAGAAAGGCAACCAAAGAATCAACTTAAAAAAAACAGAGCATAACACCCAAAAAATAACAGAGCACAGCAAATAATACACATATCTGTATTTCGTGCATGCTGAAAATAACAGTCTTTATTGATGTATATATAATAGAATTACATTGCTGCCCAGATCACAGCATTAAGAAAATAAATTGAAACCTAGGGAAAGCCTATGCATGCAACAACCATGCATTATTTGTTGGATTTAAAGACTACTAGTTAACCTTTACAAACTATAATTAATCCGACTAAAAATATAATGCATGGAACAAAAGACCATCATGCAGTTTATTCCACAAAAATAAAAAACTAAAACTAAAAAATTGTGCATGAAACATAGCGACGGATGAATTGAACATGCAGCATTAGTTTTCAACATACTCCCCTTGATGCTGAGAGGGTTTACAATCTGATCTCTGAGTGTCAAAAATTGATTTGTTGCAACTGTTTTCATGAAGATATCTACCAACTGTTCTTTAGTGTTGATGTATTTCAATTCTAGTACCTTCATCTGCACGAAACTTCGGATAAAATGATGCTTTAAATCAAAATAACTTGTTCTACTGTGATGGACTAGATTCTTGGCCAATTTAATAGCACTAATGTTATAAAAAAAAAGAACTGTGGGCTGAACTTGAATCTCTCCAATTTCTTCAAAAAAATTTCGAAGCCATAATGGTTGTGTATCTGCTGAAGTGACTGCAACATACTCTGCTTCTGTAGAAGAAAGGGCAACTATACTTTGCTTCTTTGAGCTCCAAGTAATCAAACCAAAACCAAAAGATAAACAATTCCCAGATGTTGACTTTCGGTCATCCAAACTACCTCCCCAATCAGAATCACTAAAACCAACAAGATCGAACCTTTTAGAAGTCTAGTAATGAATACCAAAATCTAGAGTGCCTTTCACATACCTCAAAATTCTCTAGGCTGCCTTCATATGTATTTCTGATGGCTCTGTCATGTACCTTGAAATAAATGAAACTGAATAAGCAATATCAGGTCTTGTATGAGTTAAAAACATTAAGCTTCCAACAATACTTCTATAGATTATCTCATCAACTCTTTCAACACCATCATCTCTACACAACACAACTCCATGAGCAACTGGAGTGGAGACTGGTTTACAATCAACCATATCAAGTTTCTTCAACATATCTTTAGCATACTTTGTTTGACAAATGAAAATTTTATTCTCCCTTTGATAAATCTCCATTCCTAAAAAATATTTCATGAGGACTAAATCTTTCATCTCAAATTCAATCATCATGCAAACTTTGAATTCATTCTTCATCATAGAACTGCTATGCATATACAACAAGTCATCAACATACAAACTTACAATTAGAATATCATTACCTTCTTGTTTTTAGTGAAGGGTAGGTTCACTCTTACTTCTTTGAAAGCCATTCTTTTGAAAATATTCATCAATTGTAGCATACCATGCTCTTGGTGCTTGTTTGAGGCCATACAAAGACTTATTCAACTTGTAGACATGATTTTATTTTCCTTGCACTTCAAAACCTTGTGGCTATTCCACATATACTTCTTCTTCTAAGTACCCATTCAAGAAGGCACTTTTCACATCCATATGATGGATGCTCCAATTCTTTTGAGCTGCTAATGAAATCAACATTCTAATGGTCTTTTCTCTTGCTACTGGTGCAAATGTCTCTTTATAATCAATGCCATACATTTGTGTGAAACCTTTAGCAACTAATCTCACCTTATGCCTTTCAACACTTCCATCACTGTTACACTTAGTCTTGTGGACCCATTTGGTGCCAATCTTCTTCTTGTCATGGGGAAGATTTTTAAGCTCCCAAGTGTCATTCCTATGAATAGAATCCATCTCTTCTTGCATTGCTTGAATCCAAACTTCATTAGTATATGCATCTTCAAAACATGATGGTTCAAAATCAGCCTTGGTAAGTAAATCAAAATTCAATGTGCTTGATTTGAAATCCTTTGATAAATGTCACTCAAATGTGCTTGATTTGAAATCCTTTGATAAATGTCACTCAATCTTCTTACCTTCCTTGTAGAACTAGGACTTGAATCCGGACTTACACTTGGAATTGAACAATTAGATGAGGGGTTACTTGGTGGATTTGTAGCACTTGGAAAAAAAATATTAGTGGGCTGCCCATGATCAATATCATGCATAATAAATTCATTTAAAACATATTTTGACTTCTCCTTATGGCCTTTTTGATGACCATAAACTCCCCCTTCATCAAAAATCACATCTCTTGACACAATAAGCCTATTATTGAGAGGATTATATACCCTGTAAGCCTTACTTTCCTCACTATATCCAACAAAAATACATGACTCACTTTTGGGATCTAACTTTTACCTCTTTGGATCAGGAACATGAACATAAGCTAAGCAACCAAAAACTTTGAAATAATTAAAATTTGGCTTTTTCTCATACCAGCCTTCATACGGAGTCATCTTGTCAATTGCACTAGTGGGACTCCAATTGAGAATATATACTGTTGTAGCAACTGCATCTCCCCAAAAAGAATTGCTTAATCTCTTTGTTTGTAGCATGCTTCATGCCATCTCCACCATTGTAAGATTCTTCCTTTTAGCTACACCATTTTGTTGAGATGTGTATGTAGTGGTGAGTTGTCTTCTAATGCCATGCATATCACAATAACCTTGAAAGGATTTTGAATAAAATTCTCCTCCATGATCAGTCCTTAAGCATTTTATTTTGCACCCTTTGTCATTTTCTACAAGGGCTCTAAACCTCTTGAATGTCTCAAGAGCTTCACCTTTGGTCTTCAAAAAATAAACCCAATACTGTCATGAGTAATCATCAAGAAAAATAAAAGTAATGAAATATGATTACTTACCCAAAATATTTGTCTGCATAGGACCACAAATGTCTGAATGAACTAACTGGAGTGGATAATGGGTCGTCCATGCATTGTCTTTTGTAAATTTCTCTCTTTCATGTTTTCCTTTAGCACATCCTTCACAAACTTCCTTGTGCTCTTCAACCTTAGGCAAGCCAGAAACTAATGTTTTTGATGTTAGAATCTTCAAACTATAAAAATTTAAATGCCCATACCTGAGATGCCATAACCAACTTGTATCCTCATATGCCATATTGACAAGGTTCCTGTTATGTTCACCAAACTTCAATTGTAACATCATATTCTTTGTCATAGGCATAACTATTACCACCATATTTCCTTGATTCTTATCATAAATTATACATTGTTTATTTTCAAATACAAATTTATAATTGTTCTCATGTAGTTTTCCAATGCTCAACAAATTATGCTTTAACTTTGGAGTGTAATAAATGTCTTTAACACTCTTCATACCTTCTTTTTTATGGACTTCCATAGCTCCTTTTGCAACAACCTCCAATGATTTATCATCACCAAGCTTGATCTTGGATTTAAAACTTTCATCCATTATAGAAAAAAAAAATTCATTCCCTGACATGTGGTTAGAACATCCCAAATCTAAATACCAAACATCTTTAGAAATATTTTCAGCTTTGTCATAAGATAAAAATAAATTATTTGGAGGATTCTCATCACCTTCTTGAGCATAATGAACATTTTTATCATTATTACCTTTTTTAAATATACACTTGTAATTAAAGTGGCCATACCTATTACAATGATAACACTAGATATTTCTTTCATCAAATCAACCTCTACCTCTTCCTCTGAAAACACCTCTGCCTATATTTCCTCTTGAGTAATTCTTATTTTGACCTCTATCTTGGCCTTGATTACTTTTGATGCTACTATTGGCATCTTCATTCTTTGTGATTTGTAATTTGGATGAAAAAGCTTTCTCATCACTTTCTCTAAATGAATCTCTCAATCTTTCTTCATGAGACATCAAAGATCCAACTAGATGATCAAATTTAAGGGTAGACAAATTCTTGATTTCTTCTATGATTATGGCAACATGGTTCCACCTTGCTGTGAGATTCCTCAACACCTTTTTTTTATCACAACCTCATTGTTCACAATTTCACCAAGTGTAGTCATCTTATTGACCACATCTTTTACTCTGACACAATAGGTACTCACACTTTTAGCTTCTTGCATCTTCAAATTCTTGAATTCTCTCTTCAATGTCTGTAACTTGAAAACTTTGACTTGATCACTACTTTGGTAAGCTTATTTTAGAGTCTTCCAAGCATCCTCTGCTATCTTTGCTCCTATAATTCATGGAAATAGGCTCTTATCTAGAGCTATCTGAATATGAAATAAGGCTTGAGCATTCTTATTCTTAGCCTCCTTCTTAGTTGTTTTATCATTTAATGTGAGGGCATTCCAATCAGTTGGTTCTGCATAACTTGATTCAATAATCTCCCAAAAATCTTTTCCTATCAAAAAAGTCATCATTTTGATACACCAATAATCATACTCATTTCCATCAAATTCTGGAATGGGTAAGGAGTTATAATTTGACATGATAACATTTTGGCAAAATTCCAACTACTAAATATTTAACCCAAAAGAAAAATAATTGCTTTGATAATAGATGTAGATTCTAAACCAATGTCATATACCTGATCTCACTAGCTATGAACAAAATTAACTATAGAAAGACAACCAAAGAATCAACTTAAAAAATAGAGCATAACACCAAAAAAATAACAGAGCATAGAAAATAATACATACATCTATATTTTGTGTAGGCCAAAAAGAATAGTCTTTATTGATGTATATATAAAAGAATTACATTGCTGCCCAAATCACAGCATTCAGAAAACAAATTGAAACCTAGGGAAAGCCTATGCATGCAACAAGCATGCATTATTCATTGGATTTAAAGACTGCCAATCAACCTTTACAAACTATAATTAATCTGACTAAAAATATAACGCATGGAACAAAAGACCATCATGTAGTTTATTCCAAAAAAATAAAAAAATAAAACTAAAAAATGGTGCATGAAACACAGTGACGAATGAACTGAACATGCAACATCAATTTTCAACAATTATTTACAAACATTTTACTATACCTAAAGTTAAATAGCAACAAATCATGCTTAAAAAATAAAATTGGTATGTTTTCTTCTTCTTCTTCTTCAGGTATGGCCAAATTAGAAAACCCAATTGACTGACCTACAAGGATCAACATTGTTTTATAAGCAACACAAGGTTTTCAAAGTTTTATATATATTGTTAATTTTAATTTTATTTCTTGTGCTCATAAATATGTATAAATTGAATACAATTGTTTATACATGCAATTGCAGGGTTGCTTTACATGCATGAGGGTTGTAGTCCTCCAATCATACATAGAGATATAAAGTGTACTAATATACTTTTATGTAAAAATATGTCTGCAAAAGTAGTTGAATTTGGTCTATCTAAGCTACTCGATAATTGCAATAGCTATATATCCACTATTGTGAAAGACACCCTCGGTTATCTTGATCCTGAGTATTTTATTCTTAACCAGTGCAAAATCCTTGCTTATTAATCATTCATACGTTTTATAATTATGGAGATGGTTGACTCCATGACTAAAAGTTGGAAGTTTTTCTAGATACTTTGAAACATCGTCATTAACTAAAAAAAGTGATGTCTATAGTTTTGGAGTAGTTCTATTGGAGATAATCTCTAGAGTAACCCCTACCAAGGGAATAGTTGAATCGGTAATTCATAAAAAATTATAAGAAACTTAAATTTTTCTGATCAATAGATTTGTATTCATCAAAAGTCCAAGTAAACTTCAATGTTTCTTCTTTACATGTTCATATTAAAAAGAAATGTTGTAATTTTAATTATTTAACAGGCACAGAAGCTACTTGCATGTGGCAGACTAATAGACCTTAAGGATCCTTCATTGGGAAACTGATATAATTTAGCATCTACTTGGAAAGTTTCAGAGGTGACATACACATGCCTGGAATCAAAATCAATTAATAGACCCAAAATGAGTGCATTTGTGAAGGAACTCGATGAAGCCAAGGAACTTGTGGATAAGAGAACGCTCAATCTGAATAGATTTTAGTTGAATCATTCCATATGACTGACACACCCTCAGTGAGGTAGCCATGAAATTATGTTAATTATGTTAGTTATTAGATTTCTTTTGAAAATTTTATTTACTCATAATAATAAGCATGCTTTATCCTTCAAATTTTTCTCAAGATCTTGCTTTGGGTCCTATAGAAACCAATCAAGCATCTTGCGTTATTATTATTATTATTATTATTATTATTATTATTATTATTATTATTATTATAATTATTATATATATATATATATATATATATATTCTTATATCTATTTTTATTTTTAATTTTTTTAATGGGAAATTAGTTCTTTTTTGATTTGGGGAACATTCTAGACTCATAGGAAGTAGTGTCTTTTGAGGAATCAACTATCAATGGCAAGGGAGATTTGAACATGAGACCTCATGGGTAAAGCCCACCTTCCTTACCATTTGGTCAACACCACATGGGCTAAAAATATTGATATAAATGCTTTGATACACTAGAGCTATGAACCGGAGTAATGGAGGAGCACCTTCTTGAAGTGGGACATGTGGGTGGGCATGGGTCCTTAATGTCCGTCGAACGGTTCACATCCAAAATACCTCACTGTGTTCCACTTGATCCACAAGGAGAAGTGTGACCCATACCTCAAGGTGTCCACATGGCCACTTGTTGAAAGAGTCCTCATGTATTCCATGAGAATGGAACTTGGATTGATGAGTACAAACTACTTGTACCTTACCAATACACCAAACCCTTGAGTACTAAAAAAAATATTATATATATTTTTATTCACTAAAATAATTCTTATATGGCTTGACACTAATATGAATGTAACATATATTTAAATGACCTTTTTTTTAGAAAAAGAATCTTTTATGACATTTCAGTTAAGGACTAAATATTGTTATAAGGGATAAAATGGTTCGAAGTTTAAATATATAATATTATTACTTCATATCAAAGAAAGATTAATAGAATAATTTTTCAATTAACTATCTTTTATTCAATTAATAAAAAAAAATTAAAAATTAAAAATATTCATAAATTTAAAAAAAATTAATATATTAGTTTTGGAATATTTTTTAAATGTTATTTATGAATATTATTCTAAATTAAATGTAATATTAATAATGTATTATCATAAAAAAATTAAATATCTTTAATAATATTTATTATATATTATGGTTTTGACAAGTGACTTATTAAACACAAATATTTGAAGAGAATATCTCTTGTATGATGTGTTTCTATTGTACAAAATGATGATTTAACGAGGAAGATTTAATGAACTAGCTTCAACGATATAATGTTTGGTTTATTTAAAATGTGAAATCTTATAAGAATATATTAAAGATATAGCTTTGATATTATTTTAAAAAAAACTGAAACATAATTAATCATTATTATTGATAGTTTTGCCCTAACAATTAGGTGGTTTCTCAAGAGTTTAATGTCCCATTTCATCTTGATAGTCTGCCTATGATGGGAGTTTCCTATGTAACCTTGGAGGAGTAATAAAATATAATGTATTTCTTAAATTTCTTGTTAAATGATGTTTGTGTATTTTTTTTAATCGATAACCAGTTCTATTTTGACTTGGGAGAACCTTATAGATCCATGGGAAACAATGCCACCTGAGGAGTAAAATGTTTTGATAAACACTTTTGATTACTAGAGCTATTAAATGGAGTAACAGGGTAACACCTTATCTAAGTGGGAAATGTGGGTGGGCATGGGTTTGTAATGTCCATCAAATGATTTACATCTAAAATGCTCCACTATGTTCTGCTTGGTCCACAAGGAGAAGTGTGACCCCTACCTCAAGGTGTCTGTAATATCCCTTCAAATATCAAAACAAAAGCTCCAAATTGCTTATCTAAATTTCTACAAAATATCTTCAAATAGATGAATAAATCACAGTATAATTTCTTATTTATTTGCTCATAAGCTTACAATAGAGATCCTCTGTCAAGTATACAAAGAATATTGAAAGTTCGGCCTTATAGCCTGAATATTCTACAAACTGGGCTAAATCTGGCACGTCTCGGCCTGCTGTGTAAAAAACACAGTCGCCGACATCGATTATACTACCGTCGTCGGTCGACCTGTAGTCGTCCACTTGCCGACGTCGGTGATGAGTCGACCGATGTCAGTCTCTGTAAGTCTCTGTTTGCCGATGTCGGTACCTGAACTTTCTGTAGATGCGTATGGATTTTCACAGATCTGTACGGAAGTCGTACGTCCGCTGATATTGTTCAACCTATATGCTTGATCCTGATCTGTAGAATTATGGGCTAATACAAAAGATCTATATCTGGATAATTCTAGAATCAAAACCCAAATAATGAAAATACCTGTAAACCCTCGTGATAGCTTCCGTGTGAAGTTATCTCTCAAACTTGTAAATACATGTGATAGCTTCTGGATGAAGTTATCTCCCAATTCGGAAATAGATTAGCTGATCTTTCACAGCCTCTGAATCGCGCACAATGAAGAGTTGACATTCTCCACTGCAGATGGAATACTGGAACCCTTGGCTCAGTCTTCACAAAAGAATTTCTTAACAAGAATCAATATCAATAATAATCATGAATACATACTCTCTCCCATGAGAGATTCTTATACACCTCCAAAGGTGTGCTTGCTAAAATTAGACTCCCTTAAATTAGAACTAGGGTCTTAAAATTAGACCAAGTCTTAAATTAGGATTAGGATCCTAAAATTAGACCCAATCATTAATAATTAATAATTAATTAATAACTAATCAATAATTAATAATTAATTAATAATTAATTAAAATGAGATCAAATAATTAATATTTGATTAAATCAATCAAATATTAATATCTCCCTTAATTCATGTCCGAAAGAGCCCGAACGAATTCCAACCCATCTCTATCAAGACCCTCTATCCATCCCATCAGCCTACGAGGGTCGCATAATAGGCTAATCTTCAACTCTGGACATGTCAACTAAAAAGGGGACATGACAATCTGCCCCTCCTAAAATTGCTTGCCCTGAAGCAATCGCTGAATGATAAACCAATCAATTTTCCTCCTGGATCCCAAATGTAGTCCTGATCTCCGCCGCTATCAATCAACGTGAACTCCAGGCCCTGAATAATATCTGAATCTAGAATGTGAATGCTAGACATACTCGTATCATCATCATGTGACCCGCCTATAACAGAAAGTTGAGTCCCTACCACATGTGCTAACTCTTGAACTGAACTCACCTCAAGACACAGCTCGTCCTCGTATATCTCCTGTGTTGGTGCCAATGTGCACTCGTCATCGCACTCTATCATGTCATGCAGTTTAGGCATCTCTATCTGATGAAAAAACATATGTTTGAGGCTGCTGCCCCGTATTGCCTTAAGAATATGTGTTTTCCCATCAACTTCAAAATGAACCTCCATGCCTTTGAGTCGAAGAGTAACTTCCTCAAATGAATGAAGCCACTTCATACCCAAAACTAATTCTATGTCCCCCATGTTCACTACATAATAATTAGCCTTGAACTCATAGTTGTTCAAGCGCAATGGGAGGTCTCTAATCATGCGCTCACACCTCAGAGTGTGACCATCGGCTACCTTAACTCTAATTCCCTCACAACCTTTGGTAGTGAGTCCACGCTTATCCACAAATCTAGCATCTATGAAATTATGTGTGGCTCCTGTATCAAGAAGGGTGGTAACCTTCTGCCCTGCCAAAACTCCACGGAGTCTAAATGACTCATCCGACTGAATGCTGGATAGGCGTGCCTCCTGTATATGAAGCTCTAAATCTGCCTCTGTCTTAGGCTCTAAAGCCTCTACCTCCTCAGAACTATCATGCTGTTTGGAATCTTCCGATTCTGACTCCTCATAATATACCCACATCATACGATTCGTCTTGCCCTTAGGCCTCAAAGGACAATCGTGATGGATATCATATGGACCTTTGCAGTAGAAGCAAAGCTTTTTCCTACGTAAATAATTAAGCGCCTCACGATCCAAAGGTGGTGCTACTGGATTGGCCTTTGAATCATTTTTAACCCCGGATTTATCTATGTTAAAATCCGGTCTCTCTGTATCCCCGTTGGAGTGCTTATGGTCTCTAGATGAAGAAGTACCTCTGGAGTTAGATCTACTTGATGGGGCTGCCATCTCCATACTGCGCGCCTTCTTCATAGCTTCCTGTAATGAAGGAGGATC
This sequence comes from Torreya grandis, assembly GCA_037957365.1. Taxonomy (NCBI): domain Eukaryota; kingdom Viridiplantae; phylum Streptophyta; class Pinopsida; order Cupressales; family Taxaceae; genus Torreya; species Torreya grandis. Next base: position 758,012 of record JARHVA010006390.1, on the reverse strand, counting down.
AAAGCCTTTGATCCAACCTCTCAATGGTTCTGTCAAGCCCTCCATGAAGAGTACTACTAGTCGCCTCTCTGAAATGTCAGGAACCATGACTGATAACTTCTGGAAGTCACCAATGTATGCCTCTAGACTCCCACTCTGGCGCAGCTGAGCTAACTCTCTGAAATAGGACTCTGGATCCCTCCTGTCAAAATGCTCTACCAGTCTATCCACAAACTCCTGGTAAGACGTAATCCGATCATGATGAAGTGTCACCATCCCGTGGTGCCACCAATCGTGAGCTACTCCCTCAAGATGTAATGTAGCATACCTGATAGCATCTTCCTCACCCATTGGTCGCAATGTGAGAAATGTATCCAGCTTACTCACCCAGGCCTGTGCTGTCACCTTACCACTACCGTCGAACGTTGCTAGTGTGAGCCTACTCGTAGCATGCTTCAAATTAGTGTTCTGGGGTATTGGTCTCCCATTCCATCGACCTCGGTAATGTTCTTTCCTTTGTGTGAGGAATCGGTCAAAAGTAATCATCTCCCTGACCACAGGTGGTAATGACGCCCACTCGTTAGTTGCTGCCCTAAATGTGTCTATAAATTCCTCCTCATGCTCTTCACCTGCTATCACCTCCTCTACCTCCTGTCTCACAAAGATAGGCCTAGTAGGCCTGTTAGCTGTACGAGAAGCTGTCCCAAAGCCTCTCCGTGATCCTGCATCACTCCTGATTTCATCACAATGTGGGGAATGTCCCCTTGGAGTACCCCATCTCGGCAGTGATGCTGCCAACTGCTGTAGTACTGCGTTATTCAGCCTTTGCCCTTCTCATATGTCTCTAAGAATAAGTAGAACCTCTGGATCATCTTGATCTCTAGGATAGTGAGGACTACGGTCCCTGTCAATTTCGTCACCCATATCTTCCGGTGGTTGTTCTAAAACTTGAGTACCTTCAAGCAAAGCTCTACTAAGCGTGAAATACCCGTGTGATCCTAACCCTTGTGGCTGCATAAGATTATCAGCCCCCTCAGGATGGCAAGATTTAGCTCTGATACCACTGTAATATCCCTTCGAATATCAAAACAAAAGCTCCAAATTGCTTATCTGAATTTCTGCAAAATATCTTCAAATAGATGAATAAATCACAGTAAATTTTCTTATTTATTTGCTCATAAGCTTACAATATAGATCCTCTATCAAGTATACAAAGAATATTGAAAGTTCAGCCTTATAGCCTGAATATTCTGCAAACTGGGCTGAATCTGGCACGTCTCAGCCTGCTGTGTAAAAAACACAGTCGCCGACGTCGGTTATACTGCCGTCGTCGGTCACCTGTAGTCATCCACTTGCCGACGTCAGTGATGAGTCGACCGATGTCGGTCTCTGTAAGTCTCTGTTCGCCGATGTCGGTACCTGAACTTTCTGTAGATGCGTACGGATTTTCATAGATCTGTACTGAAGTCGTACGTCCGCTGATATTGCTCAACCTATATGCTTGATCCTGATCTATAGAATTATGGGCTAATACAAAAGATCTATATCTGGATAATTCTGGAATCAAAACCCAAATAATGAAAATACCTGTAAACCCTCGTGATAGCTTTTGTGTGAAGTTATCTCTCAAACTTGTAAATACATGTGATAGCTTCTGGATGAAGTTATCTCCCAATTTGGCAATAGATCGGTTGATATTTCACAACCTCTGAATCGCACACACTGAAGAGTTGACGTTCTTCAATGCAGTTTGGCAATAGATCAGCTGATCTTTCACAGCCTCTGAATCGCGCACAATGAAGAGTTGACGTTCTCCACTGCAGATGGAATACTGGAACCCTTGGCTCAGTCTTCACAGAAGAATTTCTTAACAAGAATCAATATCAATAATAATCATGAATACATACTCTCTCCCATGAGAGATTCTTATACACCTCCAAAGGTGTGCTTGCTAAAATTAGACTCCCTTAAATTAGACTCCCTTAAATTAGAACTAGGGTCTTAAAATTAGACCAAGTCTTAAATTAGGATTAGGATCCTAAAATTAGACCCAATCATTAATAATTAATAATTCATTAATAATTAATCATTAATTAATAATTCATTAATAATTAATCATTAATTAATAATTAATTAATAATTAATTAAAATGAGATCAAATAATTAATATTTGATTAAATCAATCAAATATTAATATCTCCCTTAATTCATGTCCGAAAGAGCCCGAACGAATTCCAACCCATCTCTATCAAGACCCTCTATCCATCCCATCAGCCTACGAGGGTCGCATAATAGGCTAATCTTCAACTCTGGACAGGTCAACTAAAAAGGGGACATGACAGTGTCCACATGGCCACTTGTTGAAAGATTACTTATGTACTCAATGGGAATGGAACTTAGGTTGATGAATACAAACTACTTGCTCCTCACAAATACACCCGTGACCCTATTAATCTTAGTTCCACTGCAACTTTAAAACAAATGTGCTCCATAAGAAATTATAGTATGTCTACCAACCACTATTCCATGTAAAACCTTGTCTTCACATCTCTATTAGGTGGTTCATTTTGAAAAAAAGGGTCTAAAATATTTAAAAAGTAATGTAACTGATATAAAATCACTATATGTTTACAAGCACAAAATAGTCAGAGACCCAAAAATTAATATGTATTTATATAATTATTAAAATTTAGGAAATTTTGTTTAAGGTGAATATGACATATAATTTTTTTGATTTATAATAATTATTATGTTAGATATATGAAATAACTTGGTTCATCTTTGATCTTTATGATTCGTATGAGACAATGTTTATCTTCAAACTTATTTTCATTTTTGAACAACTTAACCACATGATCTAGGTAAAATAGTTATGCCAAAGTTACAAACATCAATGGGCATCATTAAGTATACATATGTTAAATAAAGTGTTCATGTATAAGTGGTCTCATAGCTAAAAGTTATCATAAATATTGGTGGCAATCATAATCTAAAAATTAGATTTAATTCATTTAATTTTCTATAATTCAATAGAAAATATTTCATAATACTATTTAATATTATAATTTTTAATAATTAAGTATCATTAAAAATAAATATGAACATAACAACACACACATATTATGAATAGATTAATACACAATATTTTGTCACTTCCCCATTAATTTGTTTGTTGTAGATATTGACTGGGTATACCGATAAAATCTTAATAAAGATCTATTAGCATGAAAAATTTTCTCGAGGACATATATATTTGTCTCATCAATAGTCATGGGACAAAGTCCCTCTCCTATTGGAAGTTGGAGATACATTTATTGAAAACCAAAACATATGTGGTAAAAGAAAATATTTACAGTAAAATGGCATTTTTGTGGGGTTGTATTTTTAACCTTAAAATACTAAAGGTAATAGAAAATAATTAAAATATGAGAGACAAAAAAAAGAGATGATTATATATAAGTATATATTAATGATAATTACAACGAGCCAAACTTAGAAACTAGACAAAAATATCACATAGGATGGTTTTACCATAAAGGAAATATTTCTCACTCAATGGGTTGGGAAATACATCTATGTATTCACATGGACACATGACATAAATTAAAATAATTATTTATCATTGATAATAAAAATATTCAACTATTTTGTATTTCCTTGTAAAAACAAGTAAACATACTGATTTTACCCCACCAAGATTTCATTATAATGGAAACAATATATGTAGGTTCAAAAAAGAAACACTACAATAGAATTTCAAAGTTTTGACTACTTTATAACAATTTGAAACAACATTTTAAAATGAAATATCTTAATATGTGTAGATATTATGCACATACATAATCCATGAAAAAATCTTGAACATAAAGTTTGAAAATCTCCCTTTATTGATCTTTGTTGGGTTGCAAATACAATCTACTCTTTCAACTGAAAAATCTAACTATCAAAAAATTATACAAATGAGTACCTAACTCATATTTATAGGATGAAATGGGTGGTTATGGATTGTAACCACTTTTTTTTTTACCTTTTTAGGGGCTTGTAAAAGCACATTAGGTAATCTACATAACTTAAAAATTGTAAAAACACTTTACATAATTTTCACAACTTAAAAAAATGTGTTGTTATTCTCGCACAAATTATAAAATTACAATGAAAAATTTTCACAACTTGGGAAAATTCATTGGAAAATTTACATAACTCAAAATTAGAAAAAGGACTTAGTGTGTTTTCATGACTTTATAATGTGTGAATTAACTAATATAAGAAAGTGTTTATTGATAATTATAAGAATGACTTGGGAAATACAAGTCTATGGGGAAGATCAATTTATAATGTAGAATTATCCTTTATCATCTTCACTGATGACTATTTAGATCTCTTATTTCATAATATGTGGATTCTTATGATATTCATCAAACCTTTTTGCGATTTTTGGTACTTTTTCTTCATTTGAACCATCTGAATGGGTATAAGTTATTCCTACATCACAATATACATCCATCAACATTTCTGTTGTTCTTTGCAACATCTTAAGCATTGCATTGAGGTTTTCCAAATTATTCTAATACTTGTTCAATATTTCAATTGAATCACAATTGAATGTAGACTTCAGAGTTAGGATGTCCTAAATATTATTATTGAATTGATCAGTAAGGGTCTCCTTAGAAACTAGAGTCCCATCATTATGAGTGATTCTGCATTTCATTTTTGCTACACCTCCCAATATATCAAGGAGAGAATAATTTCCTATTTACTTAGAGTTACAAAACCTATTTACACTTTATTTAGCAATGCATAATCTAAATTTAGGATTTCCCAAAAAGTTGGTGAACTACACAACTTCATATTTATGGGTAACCTTTGCTTGAATAAGGTCATCTGGAGAAGTAAAATAGAAATATTCTAACTTATGAAGCAATTCGCTCCATTTCTATACCTCTTTTCCGTATATGTTTTTATCTTTAGTTACTTGATTCTAATTTTATTAGATCTTAGAAGACATGACCATTATTGTCTGAAGAGTAGTGATGCCTTGTTGCAAAAGCTTCTCAGACCATTATTTTGTCTCTTTACCCATATGGCCAGTTTATTACATGTCATTTAGTGTCTCAATATAATAAATTTGACAAACAACAAAATGGTAGGATTGAATAGGTCTTACCAATTTATGAACCATAGATGTTAGTTATTTAAAAATTTCTTTGAGTTGATATTTAGTTACTTTATATTGGTCCATTTTATCAAACAATGTGCCAAATGCAGATTGAGAATTGTATTTCATGCCTTCCCTTGTAACATTTCCCAAATGGACCTTTGTGATTTGATAATTTTAATATTCAACATTTTCTTTATTATTTCCTCCTAGAGGAACTACCACTTCCGCGTATCTTTCTCATTTTTTATTTGTGATTATTATTGAGACTATTTTTGGCTTATTTGTTACATGAGGATGGATAGTTGTTAGGATTTTGAAATTAATTTCTTTCTAATTGTCAATCTTATTTATTTTCTTCACACCTTCATTTAACCAATGAAGAACTTCTGCATTAGGATATTGATGCATAAGAGTGGAGTTATATTCCTTTTGAGTTTTAGGATGAGAAAAAGGATTTTATAAACCTTAGGTACCCTCTAACACAATTTAAACTTATTATTTTCCTATTATATCAATTGGAGTCTTAGGATAGGGTTTAGTAGGCAAAATGGTATGGAAATATTGGGTTGACAAGGGACATAAGACTCAAATATTAAGGATGTATCAAAATCTAAAAAATGTTTTGTAGTATTGGTTACCATATTTTAAAGTTGGAAAATAATATCAAGATAAAATTATTCTATAATATAAATGCTTTGAGTACTTGGGAGTTTTTCACCTAATTTTATTATTTTCAAATTAAGTGGATTTTTTACTAGAACAACTTCTACGATAGTTTCAACTTCTATTTCTTCCAAATCCTTAATGGTTCCTATCATTGAAGATGTCCCTATCTCTATTTGATGTTGTAGATGAGTAATTCCTAATTTGGTATCATTTGTAGGAGGAGGAAATCTTTCTTTATCAACACTATTGCCTTTGCTTTTCAACCATTTGAGAGTTCTATCTAGCACACCTTGAGTTCTATAGATGAGTGAAGTATATTCTTTCTTGTTGAAATCTACTCTTGGAAAATGTTTTGATTGAATTCCATATTTCTCATATATGGTATAAAATACATATTCATCATCTACTATAATTTTATTGATCTGTCAAATACAATTACCTGTTCTAGAGTGAATCATGAGTAATCATGGATTCTGACATCTTTATCATAATAAAAGCCCATCAAGTAGTTAGTAAAATGATGTATATGTTGATATCAATAAATAAGAATATTATAAATTAGGCCCTTCAAATAAAATTAAGGTCCTCTTTCGAATGATTGAATAGTAACTCAAGTAATTTCTTCATCAATAATTTTTTCTTTGGCCAAAGAAGAAAAAGTGTATCAACTAATAAAAATAAGAAATTTTATTCTAGACTTGTGTTTATAAGATAAATTATGTGTTTTATTCATCTTTTTGACTAGTTCAATCAAATCCCTCCATCATCCACATATCTCAAGAGCATGTACAGAACAATTTCTTAGCCTCAAATTCTTAGGTAGGTGAATGTTAGGAATTTTATTAACCAAGCTCCCCATCTATAAATCTCTATTGAAACTTGAATTGATATCCTCAAATTATAAGGTTTCAGTTCAAACATCTAGATCACATATTACAAGAGTTAATCTTTTACCCTGTTGAAATGACATGCACATTTCTTCAATGAGAGATGAGGATAGAAATCATAAATTTTAGTAGTCTACATATCACCCAATGTATTCAAAACACTATATAATTTTCTCCTAATGATAACATAAACAAGATAAGAGGTCATATAGAATTAAGAATTTATATTGACCTTTACAAGTTACATGTGAATTGAATCACTGATCAACTGTCCCCAACTGATATACTATTTATTATGGTAGATGATCCATATGCACATGTACATCCATGTTTGGAAATTTCATGCAATTAGGCTCCTTAATACCCTATGAAAGAGTATGATCATATAATTTATTTCATGCATGAACTCGAATCTAGAAATATTTTTGGTAAGCCTTGTTGACGTATGCCTTACTTTAGTCAACTATTACTCGTTGACCCACTTTGAACATGAGTTAGTACTAGAATCCTAGAATTATTGAACTGATGCAAGAGTTAATTTAAAAAATGATTGCCTATTAGATAGATACAGTAGATGATTAATATAATCTAGACCTATGTATAGGATATAGTCTCCATTTGGATTCTTGACTTTCCCTTTTTCCATATTATAGTGCTTAGATATTGTTAACACTAATTATAGACATTATATTGAAAGAGGAAATGCAACTTCTTGATCCAATACACTATCATGGATGCTTTATCCATAATTTTTTTTGTTTACACCACTGATTATGTTACATAATTATTCCACATAAATGTGGTCAAGATCAGTATATGTTATTTCTTAAACATTTAAGTCCAGGTGTGACAATGGAACCACCCCTTGAAATTGATACTTCATATTTGTGTCCTCTTCTAATTTGAGAATCTTTTTTAAAGGAGTCTTCTTATAAATGATTTTATTGGGTGTCTCCTTGACTAGGGTGAGGAATGTTGAAATTTGAAAAAAAAAAACACCTACATGAGATAAAAACTAGAATATGAAAAGACCTTGTGAAGGAAGACAAAACCCTGAGTGTTATCTAGCAAGAGGTAGGTTCTAGGATGTGCATATATATGAGAATGATGGAGTTCATGGGTTTGTTTAACAAAGGGTTAGAATTTTATTTCTTACTTAGTAGGGTGTCAGAGTTTGAAATGGTGTTTGATAGGATGTCAAAATCCAACAAGATGTTTGACAGGGTCTCAAATCTCAACAAGTGTATACGTGAATTTTATAATCTGATGACATGCTTAACATGTGTCTTGAATATAATGAACATTTGGGTAATTTTTGGGATCTAATGACTATTGGGGGATCCTTTATAATTTGATATTGTGTGAAACAAGAGTAAATCATGGCAAGCCCTACTGTGGAATTTTTTTTTTGATGGAGTGCATTGAATATGCTTTTTAAAAAGATCAAGTAAATGACCAAGTGTTGAGGAAACCCTATAAAAATCAATGTTGAATTTGAATAACTATAAACCCTAGATTTAATATCAATCAATGAAAACCATACAATGTTAAAGACTATGGAAATTCCAAATCCTTAAATGGGAGGTGATGAGGGATGGAAGGCATAAAAGGTTAGGAGTGAATGTTAAGCATAATTGAAAGAATGGAGGTATATATTGAAAGACAAAAAAATTGAGCAAGTGAGGGCCATGAGTGAAGTAACTATGTAAAAATTGAGGTGCATGAGTAAGCATCATGATCTGACAAGTGTTTGAAGAGGCTTTAGATCCTAAAGTATGTTTTAGCACATGTTAGAATCTATGCATATGGTTGGCAAGTATTTTAACCCCTGTCAAGTTTTGATGTGTGTTCAAACATAGGTCAGGTTCTAACATGTTAAGCAATAGTCATAATTCTTATAGTTGTTTGTCATTCTTTCAAAATCAGGCAATCCTAATACACTTGGTATTTTTTTCATTTTCTCAATTATTTTTACAAATATTTGACTAAGTTCTGAGTTATAATAAAGAATACATTAGGTAATAAATTTGATTAGGAATGATAACATTGACCAACTCTAGCTCAAATTAACCGTTTCTGGTCAAATTTATTAACACTATTAACTTTTTGACTTTCATTCCAAAATTGGGATAATAAGATCAAAATATGCACGATGGGCATGCGAATGCTATGCCTTGTTGACTTATCTATTCAAACTCTATATTTCTTGAAGATAATGCCACATCACAATACATGATGTTCATAATGCTTGATATATCACCTAAAAAATAGGGTCAATGTCATACTATTATTAAATACTATTGAGTATTATTGAAGTGTTTGATAGGTAATTTTTGCTTATAAACTATGCTAACACTTTGATCTTAACACTGTCATCTATGCAAAACTTAAACAAGAAAAATAGCTATTCTTACTTAAATTAAAATTACAAGTAGTTACACAATAATAAATTCGTATTTTCACATTCAAATTATCTAAACAATATTAATATTTTCAAATACAAATTAATAAAATAAAATTATATTGTAAATTTACATACAAACTCGAACATAAATAATTCTCAATACAAAGATAGAAACTAGCCACTATATGACTCATATTATAACTATCTAATTTATTTCATTTCTATATAGAAAAAATGAATTGTGAGGACATCATAATTCACACATGTAAAAATGCATCCATCATTTTATGGACTAGTTTATATTAATTTCATTCTATCATTAAAATAGGTCCAACAACTTTCAAACCACATTTAGCATAAAATATACCATAAGAATGTTTAGTGTCCTACAATTCTCTAAAATACATACAAAAAACTAAAGAAACATGTGTACTCAACTTTGGCAAACATGTTATTTTTTTTTATCATCTTATATATGGTGGGTTTAAGAAACTAAGGTTAGGGAAGGTTTCTGTTTCCTTTTGAGGTTTTTATTGATAAGCTTATTTAGTTTATTGACTTTTTAATTTTAACAAATTATTTTATATAATATATATATTTTCTTTGTTTTACTTTTGATATTTTAGACTATTTCTAATACTATCATTTATTTATTTTATCAATGTCTTTAAAACTTCTCCTACCTTAAATTACTCTTCATTTGATCCTTTTAAGTATTAAACATACCGAGTGAGACACAGGTTGGGATAGTAAGTCTCTAACTCTATAAAATTGCTGGTTAAGAGGCAGAAAAAAAATAGAGAAAATAGAGCTACAACTCTTTTAGAGTTTTCTCAAAAACTAAAACAAATACTAAATAAAATAAAATCCTTCTTCCATGCTTGTGCACATACAGAAAAAAAACAATTATGATTATATATTCTTCTTTTTGATATAGAGCCACAGCCCATACATATATAAAGAAAATAGAGTATTTCTTATGTGTTGAACTTCTCACTTCAACTCTGAAAAATAGAGCATTACACACATAAGAAAAAAAAATAGAGCTGTTGCTCTTTTCTTTTTTTTAAATAGAAAAATAGAGCCTTACATTTTCTACGTAGAACCCTAATTAAAAACATCACAAAGACTAGAAAGAGGACTTGACTGACTGCATTCTGGATTTGACAAAAACCATCCTCTTTCAATATGCTAGTGATGGGAGCCCATACATTCATGACAACACTTGCAGAAAATTTAATGAGGAACATGACGGAGAACAAACAGGGCATGTTTCTTTTTCAAAAGTCTTCAAAGATTAATTTGAAGTGATGCATGATCAAAACAGCTGGAGGATGAATAGGAGGAGTAAATACGGTTGTTGGGATTACATATCCAACACTCCCCCTTAATCACAACTACCGCCATCCAGAACTCCCAAAAAATCTCTTAGATACTCAAAGCTTTCTTTGGTAATGGCTTGGTGAAGATATTTGCATACTGATCTTGAGACCTGCAGAAAACTAGAAAGATTTATCTATTGTTTATTAGTTCTCTAATGAAGTGATACTGTGTGTCTATGTGTTTGTTTCTCTTGTGAAAAATTGGATTCTTTGACAATGCTATGGCTGAGTTATTGTCACAAAAGATCTTTGTTGCCTCTTCTTGTTCTTGCCTGATATCTTTCAACATTCTTCTCATCCAAACTGCTTGACATGATGCACCTATGGCTGCTACATACTCTGCTTCAGCTGATGAAAGAGTGACAATTGGTTGTTTCTTTGAAGCCCATGAAACTACACCTGTTCCAAAATGAAAGACATAACTAGAAGTGCTCTTCCTATCATCAATGCTTCCTACACAATCACTATCTGTATATCCAATCAGCTTGAACTAATTTGACTTTGCATACTGAATGCCATAGTTCCTTGTTCCACTCACATATCTAAGAATTATCTTTCCTGCTTGCCAATGAGAGTCCTTTCAAGACTCCATGAACCTTGAAATGAGACTAACTACATACATTATGTTAGGGCTTGTGGTTATTAAATACATGAGGCTACCAACAAGCCTTTTATACAAAGTTGGATTAATGTTGCCTCCTTTATCATGCTTGCTTAATTTCAGTCCTGTGACAATTGGTGTTGGAGCTGATTTGCAATTTGTCATGTTAAACCTTTTCAAAATGTCATTTGCATACTTATATTGGGAGATGAATATACCATTATCATTTTCGTTTACCTCAATTCCAAGAAAATACTTCATGAGACCCAAATCAGTCATTTCAAATTCCTTTTTCATAGCTCCTTTGAATAAATCAATTGCCAAATCACCTGTGAATATCAAATCATCAACATACAAGCAAAAAATTATGATCTCACCTTGCTCATTCATCTTGGAATATAATTAAGGCTCACTGATGCACCTATTGAAGCCATTTTACAAAAGATAAGAGTCAATTCTACTATACCAAGCTCTTGGGGCTTGCTTGAGTCCATAGAGTGCCTTTTTCAGTTTGTAAACTTTGTCTTCTTGACCCAAAATCTCATACCCAGGTGGCTTCTCCACATAAACTTCTTCTTCAAGGTAACCATTCAAAAACGCTGATTTTACATCTATTTGGTAAACTGGCCACTTGTTTTGAGCTGCTATTGCAGGTATTGTTCTCACAGTGTCTAAACGTGCTACTAGAGCAAATGTCTCATTGTAATCAATCCCGGGCTGTTGTGAATATCCTTTTGCCACTAGTCTTGTTTTATGTTTTTGCACATCACGATTTGCATTTAATTTAGTTTTGTAAACCCACTTCACTACTATAACATCCTTGCCTTTTGGAAGGCTCACTAGCTCCCATGTTTGATTCTTTTCTATTGCATCAATTTCATCATCCATTGCATTTACCCATTTTTCATCCTTAATTGCATCTTCATAATGAATAGGATCTTCTTCTTGTGAATAAAATGCAAAGAGAGAAATTAGACCAGCATTGTTCTCACCTTCATTTTGATCATAAATGTCTCTCAAACATCTGATTTTTTGTCTCCTCAAGCTTGCGAATGTAGGATTTGACATATCACTTGAACTTGAACTTGTGGAATGTGGAATTGATGGTCCTACACCTTGATTGACACTTGTAGATGGTGTTTGTTATACATTTGAAGGAGTGAATGCTTGAATGCGTGGGGCTGTCCTTACACTTGATGATGGTGTCATTTGATGACCACATTGTTGAACCTGAATGGGTGTGGAAGGAGTCACATTTGATGGAGTACCTATTAGTGTTAAATCTTCTCTATCTTCTTGAGGTAAGTTGTCTGAAATATTGATTGTCTTCTCCAAACTTCCATCCCATGCTTCGTCTTCTATGAATTGTACATCTCTACTGATTATAACTTTCTTGGTTATTGGATTGTATAGTTTGTATGCCTTGGATTCATCACTATAACCAACAAATATGCACTTTTCTCCCTTATTGTCCAATTTTCTTCTCAACTCATCTAGAACATGTGCATATGCCACACATCCAAATACTCTCATGTGAGCAACACTATGTTTTCTTCCTGTCCATACTTCTTCAGGAATCATATTCTTCACACTTTTGGTTGGACATCTATTCATAATGTATGTTGCACAAGTTACAACTTCAGCCCAATATTCATTTGTCAAATGCTTTGCTTTCAAAATGCTTCTTGCCATTTCCATGATTGTTTTATTCTTTCTTTCAGCTACCCCATTTTGTTGAGGTGTGTACCTGGTTGTGAATTGCTTGTGAATCCCATGGTCTTTGCAAAAATGCAGAAATTTATTTGAGATGTATTCACCACCTTTATCTGTTCTCAATGCTCTGATGTAGTGCCCACTTTGCTTCTCAACAAGTGCCTTGAATTGACAAAAGTAATCAAACACTTCATTCTTTTGCCTTAGAAAGTAGACCCATGTTTTCCTTGAATAGTCATCAATGAAAGTCAAAAAGTAGAATCTTCCACCAATTGATGGTGTTTGCATTGGCCCACATAAATTTGAATGAACAATTTCTAAAGATGCCTTTGCTCTAATTGACTTGCCAGTTGGAAATGTCTCTCTATGTTGCTTTCCGAAAATGCATCCTTCACATACTCTTTTTGTTTTCTCTATTAATGGCAAACTCTTTACCATACTCTTCTTATGAAGCAAATTTAGACCTCCAAAGTTGAGATGCCCAAATCTTAGATGCCATAACTAATTTTCATCTTTTATTTCTGCTTGAAGGATGGTTTGTGTAACTGTTGAAACCTTTTCTTTATCCTCCTGTGGGTTCATTGTGGGTTGTGCTTGAGCATATTCCACATTCAACTCTAGCTTAATCTTTAGTGGAAACATTCTATTGTTTGTCATCTGCAATTTAGCAATAAGCTAATTACTTGGAAATTTATCTAGAATAATGCATTCTTTGTTCTTGAAGAAGACTCTATACCCTTTTTGAACAAGCTACCCAATACTCATTAAATTATGTTTTAGACCAGGCAAAAAATACACATCTAAAATATACTTATTCTCCCCCTATTTAGTTAGAATTTTGATATTTCCTTTGCCCATAACTAAAACTTTGTTGTCATTACCCAATGTGACATTTGATTTTACACTTTCATCTAAACTTGTGAACATTTCTATGTTCCCTATCATATGATTGCTGCAACCTGAGTCTAAAAACCATACATCCTTCTGATTTTCTTGTGCTACATTGCATGCTATGAACATATTGCTCTGATTTTGGTTTTCTCTTATAAAGTTTACATTTTGTCTACTAAAATCAGATTGTTTTTTCCTACATTCATTTGAATAATGCCCATATTTCTTACAATAATGACATTGAATTTGAGATTTGTCATATCTTTGACCATGTGGTTGATTTTGAGATGGTTTGGGCTTGAGTTATGGTTGCTGCCTCTTCCACTTGAGCTTGATGGGCTGCTTCTTCCACCTCTATATGAATTCCTTCCTCTACCTCTAAAATTAGATCTTCCTCTACCTCTACCATGGCTGAATGAAGCTTGTATCTTGAATGCATGCTCTCATGATGAATTTGCTGACCTGCTTAGTCTATGCTCATGTGAGATGAGAGATGCATGGAGCTCATCAACTGAAAACTGTGAGAGGTTCTTTATTTCCTCTATGGGCACAACTATGGATTCAAACCTTGTAGGTGAACTCCTTAAAATCTTTTCAACAATCCTAGTATCTTCAAGTGCCTCACCATGAGATCTAATTTTATTAACTAAACCCATCATTTGTGTGAGGAAAGTCTCTACTGAATCTGAATCCTTTATGAAGATTGTTTCAAAATCCCTTCTTAGCATTTGTAGCTTAGCTGTTTTTACTTTTGCCATTCCTTAGTATGTGGTTTGGAGGATATCCCATGCTTGTTTATATTTTTTTGCTGCTGCAATCCTTGGAAAAATGCTCTCATGAACAGCTTGGAAGATGTAAAAGAGAGCTTTGGAGTCCTTCTTCCTGTTATTCCTCAACAAGTCTTTCTCTACTTGTGTCAATGCATTGTATGCTACTGCATCTGCTGGTTCTAGAAAGCCATTCTCTACTAGATACCAAATATCTTGATAACAAAATAATGCCTTCATGGTGATTGACCAATAATCATAGTTCTTCCCATTAAACTGTGGGATTTGCAGATTTGTCAAGCTTGTGCTTGTGGATGTCATTGCCAATTGTGAAAGAAAACTTTGCCTTCTTCAAAGCCTCTACTTGATAAGTACTTGAGAACCCTTACTTTAAATGCCCTTGCAAGAGAACCTTCAGCTCATGACCATGGCTCTGATACCACTTTGCTAGTTAAGAGGCAGAGGAAAAATAGAGAAAACAGAGCCGCAACTCTTTTAGAGTTTTCTCAAAAACTAAAACAAATACTCAATAAAATAAAATCCTTCTTCCATGCTTGTGCACATACAGAAAAACAACAATTATAATTATATATTCTTCTTTTTGATATAGAGCCACAACCCATACATATATAAAGAAAATAAATTATTTCTTATCTGTTGAACTTCTCACTTCAACTTTGAAAAATAGAGCATTACACACAAGAAAAAAAAATAGAGTTGTTGCTCTTTTTTTAAAAAAATAGAAAAACAGAGCCTTACATTTTCTACGTAGCACCCTAATTAAAAACATCACAAAGACTAGAAAGAGGACTTGATTGACTGCATTCTGGATTTGACAAAAACCATCCTCTTTCAATACGCTGGTGATGGGAGCCCATACATTCATGAGAACACCTGCAGAAAATTTAATGAGGAACATGACGGAGAATAGACAGGGCAGGTTTCTTTTTCAAAAGTCTTCAAAGATTAATTTGAAGTGATGCATGATCAAAACAGCTGGAGGATGAATAGGAAGAGTAAATACGGTTGTTGGGATTACATATCCAACAAAAATGAGCACTGATGAAACATCCAACGATGTATAGCCATTATATTAAGTATTTCATTATAAAGGTTAGTCTTGCATAATATTTGCTCTTAAGGTTCAATTCTAGGCCTTAGTGCATTAAATAATCTTAGGATATTGTAAGATGTCTCTTCCCCCTCTCTATATACTCTGAAAAAATGACAAAGGCAGTTTACATATATAATTCTTGACATTATGATGTTGGTTTTTATGTGGAAGGCAAATACAAAACAATCAAATTCTAGGAGATATTCCAAGGTCATTGGAGAATCTTTCAAAGTTGAATTAGTTGTACGTTTCTTAAGTATGCTTATCATTCTTATATTTTCTTTGTAGAAAAAATTAGATCTGTTATTAATATCTCAATTTTATATTAAAAATATTTTTGTAGGATAATGAACTGGACCCAATAGCGCCACCAGGTTTAATTAAACTTGAGTTAGAAATTTAGTATAATAAATTCCTTTCCTCTTTTGATTTATTTCTGAATTAAATGGTAGACACATCAGTATCACAATAAAATTTAGATTGGTAAGTGTATACATTAGACAGGATATTGAGATAACCGTAACTAGCACATATGTTCTGCCTATTAACCGAAATTTATGGATCTCAGATAATGATATGTTAACTGGATGAGGTAAGTTTGAACCGAAAAATAATTTCAGAGATGACAACAAAAGCAAAAAAATAAAAGGTTGGATTGTGGGACTTTTGACTGGTGGTTCGACAATATTCATACTAATAAGGTATTTATAGCTTTTCTACGGAGATAAAAACGTATATCATAAGTCCGAAACACGAACTGCCCATGGGTAGGTGTTTTTATAACCTTTTTAATTAATCTACATATATAAATGTCTTATTTTTTATTGGGAAATATTTTTGCAATAACTTGTATTACAAATGATGTAAATCAAAATGAATATCAGAGACTCGCTATGGATTACACAGAGGAAGATATTAAAATGGCTAGAAATAACTATTTGACTACCATTGGCAGGGGCTACTTTGGATCAATATACTTTGATAGACTTTCAGGGATGATGTATGTTGGTTAATGTGATGTTGAGTGTGAGTTTTATCATGGAATTATTTAATAATTAGTTTGAGTTTTACTTAAATTGATTTTACAATAATAAAGTCATATAAAGGTTGAAAATAAGTTCAGTTTATTTTCATGCATTTTTTTCTTTTTTTTTAATAATTTAAATAATTTTAGAATGATTTATTCATTGTTTAGAAAAGTATGTTCACATGCAATTTAAAAAATATATTGTCATTAATCTTTATTATAAATAAGAATGATTTGAATAACTTAAGAATGCAATTTTGTTTTAGCTATTTTAATTATTTTATGGTTATGGTATAAGTTTCTTATTTTTTAACTATACAGTGGTTTGTTTTTATATATCTAAAACTCATCAATTGGTATCAGTTCTTGGTTTGGGTTCTGTTTTGTTTCAGATCTTTCAAACAATTAATCGTGTTAAACTCTAGCAATCTTATCATTCCATAATGTAGTGGAAATGATTATGATTATTAGATCATCAAGATGATGACTCTTTTGACCTGAAAATACTTATAGGATATTGTAGAAATTGGTTATGATGAACCAACTGATTGGGCCACATTTCCATCTAATGACAAGCAAGACAAGAAGGAAGCTAATAAGAAGAACTCACAAGATTTATTTTGTATTAAAAAAACTCTAGACAAGAGCCTATTTCCTATAATTGTAGGTGCAAAGACAACCAAGGATGCCTAGAAGACTCTACAAGAATATTACCAAGGTAGTGAGCTAGTCAATGTGGTTAGATTGCAAACATTGAAGAGATAATTTGAGAATTTAAAGATGCAATAAGTTGAAAGTGTGGGTGATTTCTATGTAATAGGAAAGGATGTAGTCAACAAGCGGGATACACTTGAAGAAATATTGAACAAAAAGGTTGTGGTAAAAAAGGTGTTAGGGTCTCTAAAATCAAGGTGGAATAATGTTTCCATCATTATTAAAGAAATCAAAGATTCGACTACTCTTGAGTTTGATCACCCGGTTGGATCTCTTGTATTACATGAAGAAAGAATAACAAACACATTAAATGAAAGTGATGAGAAGGATTTTTTCTCAAAATTAAAGATCACAAAGAATGAAGGTATGTTGTAGAGAAGTCATCTTTTTTATCATGGGCCTAGTCATGTGCTTACCTACCTGTCCAGGTTGGATCTAGTCTTGTTCCGATGAGGTGAAGGCATTGACTATTCTTATGGCACTCAACATTTATCACTTGATCATGTTAGCATCAATATACATAAGGCTCAAACCTTATGTTCTCACCTGAATTGTAGTAAAGAAGGGATTGGGGTCTGTGTTGGGCTAATTGTGCCATGGCGTAACTCTATTCTCAAGTTCTTAGGTTAGTGCAATGATGGTTGTGCATAAATGGGTGCAAGCCTTAGGTTTAATGGGATAAGTGGCATTAACACACTTGAGGGCCAATTGGTTATTTGGATAGGAGACTTAGGTATGGTCTCCCACTTAGGCATGGGTATCATTCAAAGTGCAGGGTCTTTACCACACTTAACACATTTCCTATCATAGGCATGTGGTTCATTTCCAACTATAGGTTTGCCATGAATGAGTCCAGTTTGAACCTTGAAAGAACTCAACCACACATTTGATAAAATACATGTAATTAATTAACATTCAAAGACTTAAAACATTTAGTCCATTAATCATTTACGCAAAACATTCTTCATTAAACACATTAAACAATAATAAATGCATAGTCCATATAAAGTGAGAAAAGGTTCAATATAAACTACTAAATGCCCAAGCTCACATGTGAGCTTGGGCATTATAAAGGGGAGCATCAAAAAGCATCCCAAACTAAGTCTTATTACTAATGGTAACTATCCAACAACAATTCACAAAACCTTCATTACTCCAATTTGTCTCTTCTCCAACTGAACTCGGCCTCCTTTTGTAGGGATTTAGAGCATCCTAGGATTATGGGAATGGATCATGGTGATTTTTGAGCTGGTGTTAGAGGTACCAATCCAGCCACCTCCACTATGCTTTATCTTTAATGCATAGTCACTATCCTATGCACCCGCTTCCCAATACTGCTTGATTCAAAAGGAACCACTTATCTTTAATACATGGTCATTTTTTCATGCACTTGTTTCCCAATGTTGATTGATTCAAAATGGAGTGGTTTAATTGACATCCAGCTGGTGCTACTAGAAGACAAAACATAGCAATCATCCACCTAGATTTCCTCATGCCTAGGTGTTCACTGAGTTGGTGTGGATCCATTATTTATCTCAAAAATGGGCCCAACATTACCGTGTATAAAAAAATTAGTCCTCCCTCGAACTATTCTTCCAATGCCTTATATACGTAAACTTTGGGCACACTCTATTACAATTCTATCTTGAAGTCTTCAAAGCCATAGGTTGTGAGCTTGATCTTTTCAATGGTACTTTCATGAGTGTGAGGACATTTGTGTTATCTATTTCTTTCCTCAAGGCCTCTATCCTTTCCTTTTCCTCTCAAACCTTACCATCTAGGATGGATCCTTGCTCACTTGCCTTTGTTTGGAAGGCATGAAAGAGTTCTTAAAAGTCTTTCTCTTGTGTCTTTAACTGGGCACTCAAAGTGTTAAATTGTGACATATTTTTTGTGTTCTCGACCCTGCTAATAGTGAATACATGCTTCATCAATGAATGCTTCTCCCCCTTCACCTTTTGGAGGTGTGCATCGATGACTAACACCTACATGGAGAAGTTGCATAAAATCACATCGGCATCATCTACATGATCATCTAGTCTCACAAAGAAGTCTTCTACCTCATTAACCTTTTTGTTGATCTCTCTCTTGATATCTTCACAAGTGTCGTACTCCCATTTTAGCATTGGATTCATCTATGGGAGAATATATTCTATGAGCACGCATACCTTATCCACCTCTAAAAGCTTGGACGTGTCAATACCATCTAAGAGGGATGGATCTGCTTCTTTTATGCACTTGATCAATTGCTAGAGCTTGAGATTTATTTTGCTAAGTTTTTCCTCTACCTTAAGTATAATAACCTTCCATATTATAGCAAAAACATCATTAACAATGTTCTTTCTCTCTACCTCAGAGGAAATTTTAAGGAGGGAATTAGTTGACCTTACTAGATTCATATATCTAGGGTTGACAAGTTAGTAGTCATGCCCCTCCTTTGGTTTCTGGACACAAATTGCTTTTACTAGCACCTCAAATTGAGGCTCTTCCATGTAGAAATCAAGAGCAAAAAACACTTGATGGCAAGTCAATGTTGTTGTAGCTCTGGAGGGCATGTAATTCAACATATATAAATCCTCATCTTGAGCATACCCCTTATGTGCCTTCTCCCTGTAACTCGACTCAAACTCTTATTTTTTGATAGCCAATTCTATCTACTCCTATTCTTCTCTATTGGTGTTGTTTCCTTCTTCAGTGCCTTCTTCTTCCTTTTCCTCTTGTAGGATTTTTTCTACTTCAGACTTATCCCTTTCATATGCTTCTTCCTTTTTTTCAATACTAGTTTCTCCTTCCTATGGCTTTTCAGTGTAAACCACCTTAGGTTCCTTCTCGATGCCAACCTATTCTATCATAATCTCTACTTGTTATTTTTAGGTTCTATCATCACCTTCTTTATCCCTAGGTGCCCCTTCAATACTATGGCACACCTATTATTTATCTTCCTATATTTGGGATAGTGTGGATGCTAAGCACTTCTTCTAATGCTTCTACCTGTATAGGTTCCTCACTAGAGAGATCCTTATTCTCTTTCTCCTTCTTGCCCTTTTCCTCTTGGGCTACCTCCTTTTGTATTTTTTTATTTGTGGCCTGTACCTTGCACATTTCATCTTGTGCCTTGAAATCCTCATCCTTGACCCTCTCAATCCCATCCTTAGTCATTATGGCCTTCCTCATTTATTCCCTTATCTTCTCCATATCTTTCACCTTCTTGATATCTACATCATTAAGGCCAAGATACCTCCACACTTGTTCTTGCCTCTCTTCTTCACTTTGAGGTGGTGGAAGAGTGATCTCACTAGATGAGGAGTCTTCTTATAGCATAATGTACATGTCATTCCTACCTCTTGCCTCCTCTTTTGTCTCCTTTTTCACCTCTTGTGCCTTTATGTTCTCTAGGGTGATGCTAGGAATCACACTAGGAAACTTTGGTTTCTTTTTCTTCTGTATTGGGATAGGAGAAGTCTTTGGCATAAACTTCACATGATTTTGTGTGGGGGTGATGTGAAAATTTCATCACCTGATGTGATCTTAAAATTGATGTGCTCCTCAAGTGTCTCCCCTTTCTTCTTCTTTGAATACTTATTTTATTCTACTAGTCTTGACATTCCTTCATCACCGATCATAATTAGGGGTCATCAGTTTGTTTGGTGCTAGGTTCCTTTCTCCTTGGATTCATCTCATATTATAACCTATGGATGTACCTAAATACGATCACTTCTTAAAGGGGATAGATGTCAGTTTGATGTATATCATCTTCTTCATCCTTTATTTCTTTTCCATTTGGGCGTATAAACTAGTACCATAACATGTTTCTCTCCATGTCTATTTCCCTCATAGGAATACCCAAATATTATGCATTGGGGATCCTTATAAGCACATCCCTTAAATACTTGGCTGATAAGGTGTATGGGAGCCTCAAACAGATGTACTTATTTCCATCGACTAGTGCCAAATGAACTACAGAAAAATGTTGAATTACAATAAAGGTTGTCATCCCATACATAATCTTCGGGAGACTGGGGTTGTTCCACTTAATTCTAAATGCCTTATATTATTCTCACAACAAATCATCACATGAATTTTATACTTTTCACTAAAGGAACTAGGATAAGTGAAGTCATTGTATTTCTATGTCGGGGAGTCATTATTTTCTAAAAATATATAGAGATTGTCCTCGTTGCCATTCGGTATCTTGATCTCCTCTATGACTATAAGGATTAGGATCAACCACCACCTAAAGGCCCCTTCTATTATATGGCACTGTAACACATTATTCAAAAATTTCTCTTCAATAAACTTGATAATATTAAATTTCATACCTTGTGTCATATGGTAGGAGACACATAGGTAAGTTTTTATGATGTTTGTCTAATGATCACTAGGGAAATGTTTCAAGTTTATGAGGCACGATTATGCCCTCATTTGTGGTCCTTATAATCTTTGATGGGGAATGCAAATCCCCCTTTGTAATAACACTAGAGCTTCACCACACTTTCCACCTCTTCATCATCACTCATCATCCCATGGATGTTTGTTCCAACATCTGGGAGCCCAATTATCCTTCCTATGAGGCATGTTAAAATCTTCATTCTTCTCCTTGCAAAGTATATGTAGTCTCCATGGACTCATAAAAAAAATTTGTATAAGTTCCTCTAGATTTCCAAAATTAGGTAACTCATACAGTTGAGTCGCATTGGAAGCTGTTAATTTGTCTCAAATTGAGATGTAAAATAATGTTGTGCCCTGATTCATCTTGTTCCTTGTATCAACCATCTAATTAGATGTTAGGTATTGTACATGGTTATAAGTATGATGGTTTGACTCCTTAAATTAGTATGTGTGCACAAAATAATTCTAGTTTTCCTTTATTAAAACTTATGGGGGAAAGTTCGTTACTTAATAG
Source organism: Torreya grandis (assembly GCA_037957365.1). Lineage (NCBI taxonomy): Eukaryota > Viridiplantae > Streptophyta > Pinopsida > Cupressales > Taxaceae > Torreya > Torreya grandis. Next base: position 735,806 of record JARHVA010006390.1, on the reverse strand, counting down.
GACATTTTTGTCAGTGCTTTGGTGTCATCCTGCATGACACTGACTCCATCTACTTTTGAGTTGTTAATCTTTTATCAGCCACTTTTACTACTATGTGCACCCATTTTGATTCTAATTGTTCTTCCTCTACACCTGATCCTTTTTGCTTCTTGCCCATCCTGAACCTACTAGTATTGAAACATGGTAAGTTAGGATTTTTGAAACCTCAAATTTTTAATAGAGTTTCATAGTCATGAGATGTATGATTATACCTTTGTATTTGATCTTTGTGGGCCATTTAATGGTGGCCTCAATGGAAACTCACTTTTCCACTAGTTAGTTCTTACAAAATTCTCTTTCTGCATCTCTCTACACCAATCCCAATAGGAGTGAAATTTCTACTTCTTCATAATCATTCATTTTAGGTCCCTAAGGGTGCTCAAATTCTGAATCTAGTAGGGTTGCTATGCTTAAGCTCTCTAGTTCAATGGTTTTCTCTAGTTTGATCGATGTTTCAAGTTCATACAAAGTTTTTAATTGAAACCAATATGTTGCTACACTTTTTATACCCTACTTCCATATTCCATCTTTAATGTAAGTGCATTAATGGTGTGGTGACATCTAAATTTATTTATCTCCACAAAATTCATGAAAATATTATGCCACCAACGTATTTAATGTGCATTTTAGAGCCTCCACCATCACCTCATTCAATGATCCTAATGGTATTTCAATGAAGTGACTTGTGGTTCAAACAGTCACTTCTGACTCAAATTTGGGTGGATGCTAGCTATCTACAATGATTCTCCTTCTATGTTTTGTTCACTTGGCATGACTTTTGACTTCAATATGGTAACCTGGGTGTAACACCTCACATGCACATGATTCAACCTCCTCAATTCCATATTATTTTATTCTTACGCTTCTATTTCAAATGTACTTATCTATCTTGGTCAATTTCTTGTGCTTTAGCTTACCTTGAACTGTCCTACACCATATAAATCCCTTGTACTGGCCCTCCAATGCTTGATTCTACTCTTGTAGTTTTCTTGTGCATGATCATGTTGTGCATATTCAATTTATTTCTTACACACGATCATGTTTTGATGTTCACTTGATTCTTATTTATTCAAAGTCTAGTAACCTCCTTGCACCTAAAAACTTAGGTGTATACCCCTAGGGTCTAAAACAACAAATGGGTTTGATTCACTCGATTAGAATTATGCATGGAAGCACCAAGATTTTGTGCATCTACCTCATGAGTCTATAAAGTTTCATGTACCGACCACTTATATGTATGTCCTCAAGTGATTTAAAAATTTAAATGGATCGACTCACCTAGTTGGATTTATGCATGAAATGCCAAATGAACTTCTACTTTGGACTTGAAATCATTGTGCAACTGAGATTTGGTGTACGATGCTCTGGTGCACTTCCTTTTTCTAATGATTGTAATCCTCACTTGTAAAAAAAACTTAGGTGTCTATCCTTAGGTACCTAAGAAGTGCAAGTACTTGACTCACCCAACTAGATTTATGAGTGAAGTGCCAAAAGACTTTCCTAGCAAGATTCAAAGCACCTTTTTTACATTGTTTACACTACTACCTAAATAACACAACAAGACAAAACTATTTGGATTACATGAAATGTTATTCTAGTCATCCAAACTCAAACTAAATAGTGACCAAGGAGTTAGTGTTCTCATGATGAAAGAAACATCATATTACCGATATGTTTTCAACCTGTTTCCATTGAAATACCTAGAGAGCATTTCATTAGTCAGCATGTATAATTTACATGTTCTTATCTCCAATATGTGATTTAAGTAAAATTTGCCTAGGTGATTTAAGTACTTGAAATCATAGAGCAAAAATTAATGCACCTTATGCAAACACCTTGTTTTTTATATGCTTGTCATTCCAGATCTTATGGCACACCTTTTCTATCTATTGGCTTCACTTTTCTTGGGTGCATGTCTCATATAAACGCTCCAAGTCTTCTAGCCTTGCATTTAGTGACTCTTGGTCATTTAACTGAACAATGTGCATGATGCCCAATGATGATACCAAGAACTCCATTAGTAGGATCACCTCAGTACCAAACACTAATTGAAATGGGGTATCCTTGTTCAGGCAAATGTAGGTTTTCTAATATGCCCATAGTGCTGCTGACACTTGATCATCCTAATCCTTGCGACCAACATTGCATATCTTTGTGAGGCATATTTATAGTATTTTTTTAAATGTATCAATTGTCACAATTTATTATGGATGATAGGATTCATTTTGTGGTACACCAAAATGTATTCATCCAATAAGATGCACACCATTTCATTGATAAAGTGAGTACCCTTATCACTAGTCAAACTGAGTGGGCACCCATAATGGTTTATTATGTTTTCTTAGATGAAACATGTGGCTATAGTGGTTGTGTATTATTTGGTATGCATGGCCTCAGCCCACTTTTTGAAATAATCTAAGGCTACTATAATATAACTTGCACCTATTCATTGTGCTACAAGAGTTATAGGCCCAAAAAAATCAATGGCCTATTTCTTGAATGGTTCTTGGGTAAGAATGGAGATGAGGGTCATATCATCCTGATGGTTAGGCTTTCCTATGCAATGATATATGTCACATGCCTTGACACATTCCTTTGCATCTTTAAATAGGCTTGGATACCACAATATTTAATAAAACTCTTTTCTTGTCATTGTGTCTCTAATGCAATGTCCTCCTCCTATTCCTTCATGAACTTCTCACAATATGGAGTCTCTTTAATGTTCCAAAATACATAGGTGTATTAATTCATCTTTACTTAGGTTATATAGTTATTTACTGATCAACTGAAAGGTGGCGATGCAAACTACTAGTTATTTCTTCTTCTTGTTTGTCATAGTCTAGGGTGTAATGCCAGATGTTAAAAAGGCAATGATCTCTACCAAATATTTGATGATGCACTAGACTCTATATAATTACACATATAGCATGTCATTCTCAATAGGTGCATCTATATCACTAGAATTGATGTAAGATAAATGGTCTAGCCCCAAGTTATACTTTCTAGTCTTAACAATAATAGAAAACTATAACTCCAAGAATAGAAATATCCATCTACATATGCACCCATGTAAAATAGGCTTGTTCATGATGTACTTGAGTGCATCATTATCAGTGATAAAGATGAATGGGGTTGCCAACAAATACTGTTTAAATTTTTACAAGGCATAGACCATAGCGAGTGCCTTATGCTCTAACATTGTGTATTTCTTCTCAATTGAGGTCAACTTTCTATTGGAAAATGAGATGGAATGATCCATATTTCCTTCACCAGGATATGCCAATATTTTTCTAATTACAGAGCTAGAAGCATCGACATGGACATGAAAAGGTGTTATCTAGTCGGAGAACTATAAGATAAACACAGTAGCTAATATGAGATTCAAGGTCTCAAAGGCATCCTCTTTCATATTAACCTAATATAATGGTCCATCCTTACACAAAAGCTCTTCTATCATCTCCAAAATCTTTGCATAACTCCTTATAATTTTTTTGTAATACCCATAGTGTCCATGAAAGGCACGAATGTCTTTCTATGTGGAAGGAGTTTAGAGCTGAATGATGATGGTGATCTTCTTTAGATCAATGTAAAAACCATCCTTATAGATAATGGTCATGAGCAGGGTTCTAAATCATGTTGCAAAGATGAAAATTTTCAAGTTCAAAGATATCTAAATATTCCTGCACCTCTCAAACATTAGGCATAGGTTTTCACAATGGTCCTTGAAGGGGCCATACACTGTCCAATCATCTAGATAATCTTGGAGGAACCTTTGGATGAAATACTTGAACGTAATGATCACCACTTTGGATAACATGGATGCCACATTCTTGAGCCCAAAGGGAATCACATTATAATCAAAACAACCCCAATCAATTTCAAAGGTTGTTTTAGGATTATCCTCATCCTCAATCTAGACTTGGTGGTCTCTAGAGAACCCATAAGCGAAGGTGTAAATATCATAATCTATGATTACTTCCAAGAATTTGTCAATGAATGGAATTAGGAAGGGGTCATTTATGAAGGTGGCCTTAAAAATAATATAATCAACACAAATTTGAATGCACCCATTCTTTTTTATGCTTATTACCATTGGGTCACCCACTCAGACTCTTGCATAGGGTAAATGACCTCTGTGGCCAGCATAGAATCAATCTCTATTTTGACCTTGGCATAGAGGTTATGATTGATCGTGTAGGAGCATTTTTTGACTAGTATTACACCATTAATTATATTTATGCTCATCTTTCCAAGACATGGGTGGGGGCCCTTCATATCCTAATAAATTCTAGGGAACAAGTCTTGGAATTCTTTTAAGAGGTCTATGATGTGCACCATCTTTATGTCAGACCAATAGGCATCTAGAGTAACCATCTTTATCTCTCCTTTTATTTTTATATTTACTTTGATGGTCTTAATTGGGGCATGTTATGGTTCATTCTTCTCTTGTTGTAAGTCCTATACCTATCAAGTTCCCTCTATTGTCTCTACACAAAGATGATTGGGGTTTTATTTGTTGAGAGTGCTATCATCTACTTGGCACATGAGCTTTCATCTGATGGTTAGGTGTTTCTAATAGTGCTTCTTCCAATTTTCATCATCATCCTCACTTGAGAAACTATTGAGTGTATCATCCTCAAAGAAGGTCAAGAGAACCAACCCTTTTTCCTTGAACATATATTTCAAGTGCTCCTCTAGGATGGTGATGTCCTCGAACATGGTCCTCCAAATTTATTACAATGTCTCAACTAGTTATAAGTTATATGAGGAAGAGGAGAAGGTTTGTTAAAACTTTGCCTTAAGGACCTCCCAATTAGTTATCACTTGGCACATCTCATTGACCACATACTATGATTACACCCATGTCTTCATAATCCTATATAAGGTGTGTAACCATAAGTTATTTGGGGAAATCACACTACAGTCATTCCATGTCTCCTCACATAGGTGCACATGCAACATAAGATCATAGTCACTAGAGTACACCAAGATATCCAAGTTCTTGTTACTCCTATTGAATCTAGTGCAAATGGATGCCTTTACCACTAGCCAAGATAGTAAGTTTGAACTTTTCACTGACCACCAATGTGTGGTAGTGATCTTTAATTAGTACTTAAGTGTGCTCATTTTATATGTCTACCTGAGGATGCATGCTTTAAGGTTGTGGACATACCTTTCCACTAGGTTGCTTCTTTCAAATTTATAAGTGTTACAGGATTGCCTTTACTCAGGTGGAGTAACCTCTTTTCTTTCTTCTCCTTGAATGGGACCCATTATTTCTAAGCATGATCAATCTAGACCTATCCATTCCTCAAAAGATTTATAACCTTTCAGCACACCAAGTGGCATCTGTGACCAATGGCCTCATATACTTCTTCAACCCATCGATTGCAAGTGATATTGATGGTGTTTGAGGTTGAGTGCCTATCCTCCCAAGAGAGCACTCCTTGAATAGATGGGTGGATATTTTTTATGCCTTATGCTATGATGTTATAAATATGGTTGGTCTCATCCTCTAGATCAATGATCTCTACATAGGGGGTCCTTGGTCAATTGAAAGGGGGATTCCTACCATTTCCTTACCATTTTTGAAGGTCATGTATCACTTCTTAAAGCACATATTTGCATTGTTGTAATATCACCAAGGCCTTCCTAGAAGCGTTGGGTAGTTATCTTTTTCAGCCAACTTGATAAAATCGAAGTCAATGTGGAATTTAGTACCCATAATATCTACAATGTCACGTTGTATAATTTCAATTAGTTTCACTTAGGTCTTGTTGGCCATGAAAATTACATGGGGAGAAGATCTCAAGGCTAGTCTACCCATATTCTCCTATGCATTCTTGGTTAGGATATTGACCTATGTATCGACTTCAATCATAACCTCTCAGATAGACCATCCATTAATGGTGGCATTTACTAGCATCTCTTGGTCATACTCTAAATTTTGAGTATGCTTTACTTCACACACCCACTCCATATGAAGTAAAACAACATCAATTACATGTGGATCAACAACTACTCTTGTTTTTTTCCCTATGTGTTCTAAGATCATAGTTTTTAGCTGGGGAAACATCCCATCTATTTACAAGAGGTTAAAGATCTCTATCAGTTCCTATACTTAAGTCTCTTGGATATCTTGATTTTTATGCAAGGTAATAGCCTACATTTCTATATCTTTGGATAGTTGGATCTCACCTTGTAAATTTTATATTACACACATGGCTTATTTTAGGACATCTTTTAATTATGTAGTATCAGAGTAGGGAAAAAAAATTAGATCAAGGCATGTTATGTGCTTGGTGCATCTTGGTTCACCATATTCTAGGCATATCTCTTGTCCTAGTGTAGTTGGTAGTTGAGTGATGAGTCCACTCCAAGTGGTTGCCTACACTTTAGTTGGCTTTTTGCATGTTGGTTATGCCTTTAGAGCCCATTTCATATCTTTAGGTTCCCACTTGATCATCCATGTGCCCCTTTTGATGCCATTTTTGCTTTGGGTTAACATTTTGTACAAGTTGGGGAATTATTCAATCACATGTGGTCCTCAACAATACCCACATGTTGGATGTGTCAGGTATTCATGTTGATAGTTATCAATTGACCCATACTTGTAACATGATCACAGTGGGAATATTCCTCCACCTCATCTCTACTCCACCCTCTGGTGCCTCTTTGGTTCCCATATCCATCACTCTGTTAGCCATAACCCTCATTCATTTGGTTTGCCTTCCCTCTAGCTATTATAGTTGCCTACCATGCACCTCTCTCCATATTTTGGTTTATTTCATCAATTACTTGGCATTCAACTATGTTTTGAATCTATGTGTTGCATAAATTACATTAGATGGTTATGCTAACCTGATTGGCACATTATAACAAGGGGTAGTTGTGAACATCATGTACCTCATGATAAACCTCACAACTGAGAATCAGTGTATGTACATTCCTTTAAGGGTAGTTGTGTCTATTATGACCCTCCATCTCACACTTGGTGTGATACAATCCTCTTTGATTATCTTGAGATGAGCTAGCAGTCAAATTTTATAGTTAAAAGGCCATAGACATAATTTATTAATCAATGAATGGGCTAATTCCTATATCGACGCTCCTAACCACCTCAACCCTAATCATGGCTTCAAGTGCTTCTTGAGGATCTATGAATGTTTTCATGGATAGTGCCCTTCTAAAAGGCACTATCAGTCCTCCAGCAATCCATTACACATGATAAGAGGGGTGAATGTCATAAGAGAGCTTATAAAGGAGTATTTTGAATCTAGTGTCACACAAGCACATGGTTTTTGATAATCTTGAGTTGATCTCTTTGAGCATGATGATGGTCTACTACTTAAACTCAGGTGTATCAAACTCGTTCAAGGAAACTCCCTTCGAGGTGTCATAATCAACCATAACCTAGTAAGGATTGAACTTCATATACAATGTATGGGTGTGATCAAGTAAGGTTGTTGCAAAATAGGTTATCTTGTGTTTGAACTAGGTTATTCCTTAAGCACATCATTGTAACTCACATTGTATCACATATTCTATGGTGTTTTCCATGCCTTGATACTATAATAGGCACATGGACATATTATAATAAATTTAGTGATGGGGAACAACCAGTGCCTGGGGTACTTATCTCCCTGATGCTTATCTTAGAATTACTCCTCTAAGGCCTTTAGCCACTAGTTTAAGTGTGGGTTTGGTGGTTACTATTGGCACTACAAAAGATGATGGTGGTGTATGAATGACTAGTGGTATAGGGTCACTTCCTATGGGCTGTTTCCTAGGCTACACAGCTGACATTAGTTGAACTAGGGTGTTTACCCTCATGTTTTGTCTAGTCAGGCTAGAGTCTTGAAGCCTAAAGCTATTTTCACATACCTCCTTGTATAGGATAACCTATTTAATCACAAATTTCTAGTCCAACTTTATAAAATGATCAAAGTCTAAGTCAATAACAAGGTTAGTTGTCAATCTTCTATTTTCCTTTGGGTAATCTATTGTATGACCTCATGCCATAGGATTAAATGGGGTAGGTGCATTTGGTACATATCTAATGGTCAAGTTATGAGGGGACCCCAATAATTCACCCATCAACTATGGATATTTTTCTAAGGATTCAAGGGATCTTTCTTTTCAGCACCATCACCATTCAAGAGATCCTTCCCAATGCCCTTCCCACTCATTATGGGTCCTCTCAACAGCTTTCAAGTTCCAAATATTCTATCAGTCTATACCTCTTATTATTATAAGCCTATCACCTGAGCTCTTAGTTGTCAATCTACTCATCTCCTTTCATTATGCCTCACCTACACATCTACTTCTCCCTATTTTATTTCTCATACATGATAGGACTTTAGCCTTCCATCCTCACTATTTCAAAATCATAATCTACCATCAGCCTCTTGAGTTTGGTGCCAATTTCATTCATAAATTCACCTCTAGGCTTGTGCAATAATTGGTACTCTAATTTCTTAGGGTAGGAGTATGTCAATACCATAAACTTAAGTAGGTAGTTGTTCAGCACCCCTTGCCACCATTTATCTATGGTTCTAATCCAAGTGGCACCTAAGTTCTCAACCCTCTCTAGGTGATCTTTCATCCACTTGAGGTGTTGTCCATAGTTTTAGATTTTATGGGTTACATAAGTTGCCAACCAGTGGTACACTTGATTTGGTAGCTCCAAAAATAACACCTTGTATAGGACATCATATAAGCATTTTTGGACCCACTTACTTAAGTTATATCCTCTACAATTTGGATGCCTTAGTGTAAAGTTGTCTTCCACTTGTTCCAACTAGTGCTTGATGTTATCAAAGGAGAGTCAGAGCATTATCTTGGTGTACCATTGTAGAGATAAAATTCAATAGGTCCTAGAAATGGAACTAAAATGTTGTATTTTTGTCATGGGCCTAGTCATGTTCTTACCTAGCTATCCAAGTTGGATTTAATCTTGTTATGATGGGGCACAGTCCTTAACTATTCCTATGGCACTCAACATTTAGCACTCGACTATGTTGGCATCAATATACATAAGGCACAAACCTTATGTTCACATCTAAAGTGTAGTAGAGAAGGGATCGAGGTCTATGTTGGGCTAGTTGTGCCATGGTGCAACTCTATTCTCAAGGTCTTGGGTTAGTGTAATGATGGTTGTGCATTCATGGGTACATGCCTTGGGTTTCATGGGCTCAATGGCATTTAAGTGATTGAGGGACAACTAGTTATATAGTTAGGGGACTTATCCATGGTCTCACACATAGATGTAGGTTCATTCAGGGCATAGGGTCTTTACCACACTTAACATATTTCCTATCATAGGTGCAGAGTTCATTTCTAATTATAGGTCAACCATGAATGAGTCTAGTTATAACCTTGAAATAACTCAACCACACATTCGACATAATACAACATGCAATCAATAAACATTTAAAGACTTAAAAAATTTATTCCATTAACCATTTGCACAAAACATTCTTCATTAAACACGTCAAGCAATAATACATACATAGTCCATATTAACTGAGCAAAGGTCCAGAATAAACTATTAGAGGCCCAAGATCATACGTAATCTTAGGTGTTATAAATGGGAGCATAAAAAATCATCCTGAACAAAGTCCTATCACTAATGGAAACTATCTAACAATAATTCACTAGAGATTCACTACTCTAATTCATCTCTCCTCTCCAACTGAACTCAACCTCATTTTATAGGGTTTCAAAGCATCTTAAGATCATGAGAATGGAGAATGTTGATTGTTGAGCTGGCACTCGAGGTACCAATCTCACTTCATCCACTAAGCTTTATCTTTAATGCACACTCATTATCCCATGTGCTTGTTTCCCAATGGTACTTGATTCAAAAGAATTCACTTGTCTTTAATGCATGATCAATGTCCTGTGCTCATGTTTCCCAATGTCTATTGATTCAAAATTGAGTGGTTTAGTCGCTAGCCAGTTGGTGATAATAGAATATAAAACTTACCTATTATCCACCCTAATTTCCTTGCACCTAGTTCTTCACTGAGTTGGCATGGATCCATTGCTTAGCTCGAAAAGGGGTCTAATAAGGTACCAACACTAGCAATAATAGTAGGCATGTACAAGTCAAAGACAATATCAAAACAAATAAAAGACAAGGGAAATACATGAATTATAATTATTTAAGAGGATACAATTATTCAAGAGGATACAAATGAAGAAGAGGTGATTTAGTTACAAGAGGAAGAGGTATAGGTAGATTTTAAAAGAGAAATATTCAATGTTATTACTATAACAAGTATGGTAACTTTGATTGTGAATGTATATTAAAAGTTGCAAATGAAAATAAAAGTGATAATTAAACAAATGAGGATGGTTATGCTTCATGCAATTTATTCATTTCAAATGAAAAAGATGAAAATAATCCTAATGAGGTTTGAAATCTAGATTTAGGTTGTTCCAATCACACGTCATGGAATAATGTGTTGTTTTCTACAATGGATAGATGTTACAAAAAATATATCAAACTTGGTGATGATAAATCTTTAGAGGTTACAAAAAAAGGAACTATGAAGGTGAATACTATGAAAGGTAAGAAAACTATTAATGATATTTATTATAAGCTAAATTTGAAACATAATTTGTTGAGTGTTGGATAGCTATGTGAAAAGAACTATAATGTTGTTTTTTATAATAATCAATGCATGATCAATGACAATAATCAATGAAATAAGTTTTCTACAATTGTATCTATGTCTAATAATAAGATGTCCCCATCAAAGTTTGGAGAGAATAATAGAGCCTTATAATTATGGCATATGAATATAAAAGTTGGTTATGGAATCTTAGGTATAGAGATTGAAATTTTCAAAATTTGAAGTTACTAACATCATAAGAATTAGATTATGGTTTTCCAAATATTTAAAATCACAAGGAAGTTTGTGAAAGATGTGTTAAATGAAAACAAAACATAGAAAATTTTTAACAAGGTAGCACACATGGAGGTCCTATCATCCACTTCAATTGCTTCACTCTGATATTTGTGGTTGTATGCAAAATATTTTTTTGGGTAAGTCATCATATTTCATTACATTTATTTTTTATTATTAAATAAAGTGCTGGTTTTTTTAGAATAAAAAAAGTGAAGCATTTGATACATTTAGGAGATTTAAATCCCTTTTAGATAATGAAAGTGGTTGTAGAATAAAATTCTTAAGGACTGACCATGAAGGTGAATTATGTTCAAAATATTTTATGAGTTATTGTGATTTTAATGACATCAAAAGGTAACTCGCAACTGACCCCTTAACAAAATGGTGTGGCTGAAAGGAAGAATCATACAGTGAATGAAATGGTAAGGATCATGTTAAAAACAAAGGGATTGAAAAATGCTTTTCGGGGTGATGCAGTTACTATAGTAATATATAGTCTCAATCAATGTCCCAGTAGTTCACTTGAAAACATGAATCCATATGAAGCATGGTATGAAAATAAGCCTAATGTCAAATATTTCAAAGTTTTTAATTATTTAGATTATGTTCATGTAGCTAATTAGAAAAGGAAAAAATTAGATTCCATGAGTGAGTCTTGTATTTTTTATGGGTATAGTGAACAAAACAAAACTTATTGGCTTTACAATCCTATCACTAATAGTGTACATGTGTCAAGAGATGTTATTTTTGATGAAGGGGGAATGTATGCTCATGAAAAATATAAAGACAATGTTAATAAATCTATATTTTTTATTGATGGTAACTATGATGATATTACTAATGAGAAACCCACTAGTACTACAGTGTGAAGGGAAACAAGTCCATTAAGTATTCCCTCATTTCATAAATGTATTCCAAGCACAACTCTGGATTCAAGTCATAGTTCTTCAAGGAAGATAAAATGCTTAAGTGAAATTTATCAGCGTACAAAAATTCAAACACATAATGATTGTCCAAGAGGTGCGATGGTAAATTATGCTTTAATTACATAAGCTAGTTATTAATCATCATGTTTTTAATATGCATGTACTAATGATGTTTGGATGCAATCAATGCAAGAATAAATGGATTTAATTCACAAAAATGATACTTGGTGACTTATATAACTTCCACATGATAATAAGTGTATTAGCACTAAATGGGTGTACAAAATTAAGTACAATAGTGATAGTAGTATTGAAAGACATAATGCACGTCTAATTAAAAAAGGTTTCACTCAAACATATGGCATAAATTATGAGGATACATTTACACTACTTATAAGACAAGAAACCATTAGAATGGTGATTTCACTAGCAGCTCAAAAGATATGGAGCATATATCACATGGATGTGAAAAGTTCATTCTCAAATGGGTACTTAGAAGAGGAAGTCTATGTAGTACAACCACAAGGTAAATAAAACCAAGTCTAGAAGTTAAATAAGGTTTCGTATGGCCTCAAACAAGCATCCAAAGCATGTTATACCAAGATTGATCGAGATTTTCAGCAAAATGGATTCAAGAGAAGAAAAATTAAGCCTTTTATTTAATTCAATCAATAAGGTAATGATATCCTTATTATGAGTTTGTATGTTGATCATTTGTTGTATATGGGAAGTAATTCTGGGATGAAAGATGAATTATCAATTGCTATGATGAATTTAAAATGAAAGATTTAGGTCTCATGAAATACTTTTTAGGGACGGAAGTTCATCCAAGTAAATATGACATATTAATTTTTCAAAGCAAGTATGCAAATAATATATTGAATAAAAATCAATATGGTTGATTTTAAACTAGTCTATACTCCAATTGTTTATGGAGTTATGCTATGACGATAGTGATAAAAGAGTTGATGAGACAACTTATATAAGTATTTTTGGAAGCTTAATGATTATAACTCACACAAGACCATATATTACTAATTCAAGTTTTCTTGTATCAATATATATGTCCGAGCCATATAAAATTCATATGAAGGCACCTAAGAGGATTTTGAGGTATGTAAAGGTATTACTAGATTTGGTATTCATTGTTAAACTATTATAAAGTTTGAACTTTTTGGTTTTAGTGATTTTGATTGGGGAGGTAGTTTGGATGAACAAATGTCAACATATGGGAATAATTTTTTACTCGATTCTGGTTTGGTTACATAGAGATCAAATAAGTAAATTTCAGTAGCTTTTTCATGTACATAAGTGGAATATATTGCAATCACATAAGTAGATACACAAACACTATGGCTCTAAAAGGTTTTATAATAAATTGGATGGAAACAACATCAACCTACAATGATATTTTGTGATAATTTAAGTGCTATTAAATTATCCAAGAATCAATTGTATCATAATAGGTCAAAGCATTTTGATTTGAAGTATCACTTTATTTTAGATTTTTTTTAGAAGAAAGAGATATAATTTAAGTATATAAACACCTAAGAACATGTTGAAAATATCTTCACTAAAGTTGTTGAAAAAATTCAATTTTTATTTCATCTACAAAAGTGGAATATATTATAGTCACTTCATTAAGTACACAAACATTATGGCTCCAAAAGGTTTTAGAATAAAATGGAGAGAAACAACATCAACCTAAAATGTTTTTTCGTGATAATGTAAGTGCTATTAAATTAACTAAGAATCTAGTGCATTAGAACATGTCAAATCATTTTAATTTGAAGTATCACTTTATTCAAGATTTGGTTCATAGAAAGAGATATAATTAAAGTATATAAACACCCAAGAATAGATTTCAAATATCATCACTAAAGTTCTTACAAAAGTTCAATTTTTAAAAAATTTATATCAAGTTCTTAGTTCACTCAACATTAAGGGGGAGAATGTTGGTTAAAGTGCCATTGAGTTGGAGTTCTATAGTAATATAAATCATGATTTTTTTTAATATTTAGTTAAACAATTTTTAGAATAATAAATTCATTGAAAGGCTGAAAATAAATAGAGTATTTTTACATGCAAGTTGTTTTTATTTTTATTATTTAGATATTTTTTGAATGTATTATTTATTTATTAGAAAAATATGTCCACATGAAATTTGAAAAATACATTGAAATTAATCTTGATTATAAAGGAGAATTATTCAATTAATTTAATAAGCAATGTTTTTGGTTGTTCTATTTTTTTTAATTATGCTACGAGTTTCTTATTTTCTAGTTATGTAGTCATTTATTTTTTTATATTTAAAAAATCATAAATGTTTCCATCAAAATACTTACAGTTGATTGTGACAATGGACATCGAGATTTTCAAACTAAGGTTTATTTATTTAAATGGATTTATTATGTTTGTCTTTGTCCTCAAATTATTCATTTATAAGGTTTATTTCTATTATTTTTGTCTTAGGTGAAATTCCTTTCAATAATATCACAAGAATCTTGTGAATTTCATCGACTAAAGCAGACAACTTATGAGAGCATTGGTATATGAATATATGCACTTTTGAGACTTGAAGGGTCATCTATAAGTTTTTATTTACAAATATTTTACTACACTTAAAAATTAAATAGGAACCAATCATGCTTTAAAAAATGTGTAAGTTTTCAATTTTATTTGTTTGTTTTTTAGGTATAGACAAATTAGAAAACCTAATTGGTTGGCTTATGAGTATCCAATGTCAAAAAACTCATTACTACAAGTAGTCATACCTCCCCCCACCGATGTGGGATACTATGTTTGGGTGGGCCTGGATTCATCAGGATGAAATCTTCAAGTTTCTTGGCATCCCTTTTGATTGTAATGCCTCTTTACCCATGTTGTGGCAATATGTTATTGATAGAGTAGAAAATAAATTAGAATATTGGGTGACTAAGCCCTTATTATTAGTAGGAAAATTTCAAATCTGATCGAAACTATTTGTGACCACCCATGTTTACCACTCTTCATGTTGGGTGCCTTCTAATAATTATTATCATAAAATTGAAAAGCTTCTTAGGGATTTGATTTGGGATAATTCTTCATATGGCCATGGCTTCCACAAGGTTGTTTTGGGAATATTGTTGCCTCATGTAGGATGCCAGAGGTATGGGGCTCATCAACATTACTCGTCAAGGAGTTACCTTATGTGCCAAATGGATTATGCAAGACATTGAAGGCAAGGAAACTTGTAAGGTGTTGTTTATACATTACATATCTTCAGGCTTTCCCAAAGGCATAAAATCTTATAAAGGACTTGGATTTTGTAATATACTCATCATCAAAACCCCAGCTCAAATTAAAGGGTCCTTTGTGGCTAAATGTATCTGGAAAGCATGGGAAAATATCAAACCATGGCTTCTCTGGAATGGCTCAGCATTCCATGATGGGCTGACTATTAACTCATATTCACTATGGTGGTCACCTATTATCAACTTCAATGAAGTCCCTCTGTCCAAGGTTCCATGGATCAATGCTCTCAAGTTATTTTGTAAAGGCATTCATATTGTCTAAGACATATTTTTTAAGAAGTATTGCTCTTGGATATCCTAAGAGGTGGTAAAAACCAAATTATGATTAGCCAACACTAATAGAGAATCTTATGAAGAAATCCTTAATGTTATTCCACCTTCAATCATTTACAAAATCTCTTTTAATTATATTCATCTTTGGTGGAAGGACTATAAGTCATATGTTAAAACTCCTTTTTGTAATTACACTCCCTGACTTGGCTATGGGTTTTTTATTACCCACATTAATATGGTGGATAAGATTAACTCTTGCTGGGGTCTTCATTCTTCAATTCATACCTAGTGCTTCCATTTTCATATTGTCTAGGAGGCTTGATTGGAGCCTAACTTAGATCACTTCACTTGGTGTGTTCTGTATCAAGCCCTACCTATAGGTAGATGACTTTTGCATTAGGAATTTCCCTTCCCAAATGCCCTTTATATGGCCATTTATAAATGCTCCATCATTTTTTCTAGCACTACTCGAAAGCATAATGGATCTGAACATGGACTCGTTACCTTTGTAAGCCTTTATATCTTGAGTTCTTTCAATGGCAGCATATCCTTCTTGGAGATAAACCCACCTTGAATTTTAAATAAACCCAAGTCTGACATATTTTTAAGTGGATATTCTATTTTGGTTATGGAAAGAAATAAATAATGTAGTGTTTAGCAATGTTTCTTCATATTATAATTTTTCTACTTTCAGCAAATGCTCCATTATTTTCAATGTGCTTTTACAGATTCAAGTGTAGGAAAATAAAGTTACCATAGAGCTAGGCCATCTTCAGGGCCTTGTCACTCATTGGGGAGTTTCTCCTTTTTCTATGGTACGGATTCCTCCTTCTCCACCCAGGGATAATAGAATTGTTGGAAGAAATGTTAGTACTCCTCCCCAAGGTGGTCACTGATGCATTCGGTCTCAGTGCCACTCTCACATTGGCAATTTGTATTAGCACGTCTCTTCTTGGACAACAGTGAGGGTGGAAACCCCCACCTCCTTCCCTAATTGGGTAGGATGGTTGGGGTGCTCCTCTTCCTCTAGGTCCAAATGCTTCGGGGGTACCACCTGGAGGCCAGACATTCATGATGGACAAGTTACCTAGACTCTCTCTTTCGATTTCTCCTTCTCGACAACAAGAAGATGATCATGACACTGCTCAGACTTCTAGTTGAGATCCAATTACAAATGGCAATGACTTGCCTAGCTCGGGGTGGGGTCCAGACAATATAGATTCCCCACATTCTAGCCTTCCTCTAGCAGCTTATTATTTCCTTTTTTGTTTATGATGTTATGATGACTTGTTCGTAGGTGATGCCTAGTGCTGTTTTTGTTTCTATTGTTGCTTATTCCTACACTTGACCTAGTCTGACTTGAGGCATACTTCCATACCACCTTATTTTTTGTGAATTATAATATATTATATATTTTATTAATATATAGATATATTTCATCAAAAAAATTCTCTACAATCAAGATGAGGTTTTTTAAGTTTTATATGTATTGTTAATTATAATTTTTGAAAAACAGAAAAAAAACGTTTCCTTTTATCATAAATACGTAGAAATTGAATACAATTTTTTATACAATTGTAGGTTTGCTTTAATTGATGAGCATTGTAGTCCTCTAATACTACACAAAGATAAAGTGTACCAATATACCTTTGGATAAAATTATTTCCATAAAGGTAGCTGACTTTGGTCTGTCCAAGCTGCTCGACAGTTGCAAAGCCACCCTCTGTTATCTTGATCCTGAGTATTTAATTCTTAACCAGTGCAATTTCCTTCCTTATTAAGTATTCATATAGTTTAACACTGTGGATATGGTTGACTACAAGACTAAAAATTGTATGTTTTTGCAGATACTTTAAAATATCAATCATTAATCGAAAAATGTGATGTCTATAATTTTGGAGTAGTTCTATTAGAGATCTTCTGCGGAATACCCCCTAACAAGAGAATAGTTGAATCGGTAATTCTCAAAAAGTTCAAATAAACTTCATTGTTTCTAATCTTTATATTTCATACTAATAAGAAATGTTGTGATTTTAATTATTTTAGCGCACTGAAGCTGCTTGCATGTGGCAGGCTAGTCATCCTTATGAATCCTTCATTGGGAAATTGATCTAATGCAGCATCTGTTTGAAAAGGCAGAGGTGGCATACACATGCGTTCTATAAAAATCAATTGATAGACCTAAAATGAGTGCAGTTGTGAAAGAACTTACGGATCAAGAGAATTATCAATCTGAACATATTTCAGTTCAATCATTCCACACATATATACATATACATATACATATATATATATATATATATATATATATATATATATATATATATATATGCTAACTATTAGAAGTTATTAAATTTCTTTTGAAAATTTTATATAATAATAAAGAACCACGCTTAATCCTTCAATATCTTTTGAAGGTCTTTCTTCGGGTTGTATACAAACCAATCAAGCATCTTGCATTTTAAAGCGTGTTATGATTAATATATATTTTTCTTCACTAAAATAATTCTTATATGGCTTGTCATTGATATGAATGTAACATATACTCAAATTATATATATATATATATATGTATGGGGTGGTAAAATATCTTATGAGACTTTGGTCAAGGTTGCTTTAAGGGATCACATAGCTCGAGGCTAGCATATATAACGTTATTATGACAGTAGGATTTATTTCGTTCCTATGGAGAAACAATGGATTGCCAGGATGTTATGACTCTCACACATCCATAATTTTATTAACTAAATTATATTAATGTCGATCTATGACTGAAATAGGTCCCACAACTTTCAAACCACTATTAGCATAGAATAGACGATAGAAACGTTTAGCAATTCTCAAAAGTACATGCGAAAAAGTAGAGAAATATGTGTACTCGAATTTGGCATACATGCTATTGTTGATCATCTTATTTATGATGTCTCTAAAAACCCAAAGTTTGGAAAGGTTCCCATTTCTCTTCAAGCTTTTTATTGACAAGCTTATTCGGTGTATTTACTTTTTAATTTTAAACAATTATTTTATATAATTTATATATCCTCGTGCATTTATATTTGACATGTTACCCACGTAATTTTGGTAAAGACTCTTTCTAATAGTATCTTTTGCTTATTTCTTCATGCTTGCTTAATTTATTTTTAGAACTTCTACTACCCTACATTAGTCTTTATTTGGCCGTTTAAGCCCTCCAAGTATATCTGACATTTTTATAAATCTATTTACATTCTCAACTTTAAATTTAATTGCACATATTTTTATGCTACTAATCAAGTGGTACCTTTATTTTACTTGAGATAGGAATAAGATTCATACCATTTCTACCTTGAGTGGAAATGGCACTTAGCTTTTCTATCTTTCATCATTTTTTTTAATCTTTTGGATTTTTGTTGCACTCTAATTATCTTTATTGTCAGTTATAGATATTTTATAGAGTTATCCTAAGTTCTTATTATGTCTTAAAGCATCATATTTATAAAAAGCATTCCCAAACTATTTCACTAAGCATCATGTATCAGGGATCAGTCATATAAAAACTCTTAGGTTCATAATTTAAGTTTGATTTAACCCTTGTTATAGCCTTTTTAACACTTGTGATAGTCATTCATATATAATTTAACATTTTTGTATCGTCATCTTCTACCAAAAAGAGTTTTTAGAAAAAATAGATGTTGTTGCATCTTCACATCTAAAAAAGAGGAGTACAAGCCCTTGCTTGATATTTAGATTCACTTAACACCAAAATACATGATTTCTAATTACAACATATAAAATATGTAATAAAACTCTAAAAATGGTTTCCCAACCCATAAATTTTTTTTGTGTGAGTTGATAGAAATCTAGTTCAATAATATGGAAGAAGACAACATCTATGTAATCTACTCATAAAATTAAAAAAATACAAACATAAATATCTAAGAAATCTAGGTGGGAGGTCACATGTGAAAACTCCATGAATGATAAGTCAATAAACAATGTTAATGATTCTGTTAATGAGGTGGAGGACTCATCTGAATAGTTGTAATAGTATTTTATGACTTTGTATTTATATTGACCTGTGTGTGAATTGTTGATAAAGTTTTATTGAAGTTTGGATAAAGCTTGTGTGTTTTTTATTTGGCTACAATAGGTTGGCTTGTTGTTAGTTTTGTTTGGTTTAATGCTTCACTATTATATCCTTCTATTATATAAAGGTTCTGGGATCTTGTCAAAACACACCTTTTTATCATTACCTAAAAAATAATATATCATATTATTATAATATATTTTATAATTAATTAAATATATAACTATATCAACTATAATACTATATTATATTATAATTTTATATATTATATATGATATAATATTAGATGCGGTCAATGGTCATACTAATTTATACTTTTTAAATTTATAAAATATCACTTTATGAAAAAACATTACATCCTTTTTGTTGATTTCATTGTAACATGGATCCATGTCTAATGTGTGGGTTGAATCAATATTGCATTGTCACTGATGAGTGGAGAAAACATTCACATCCTAGGATCTATCTTGCAGCTTTCATTCATTTATGATTCTAATTTATTAGCACTTAGAAAAAATAAAGAGAGATTATAACATATGAAAATGCCTTAATTAGACACCTGGAAGAAAGGAAGAGGGCATACAAAAAATGAAAATAGTGAAATATTTAAATCTAAGTTGTGCAATGTTGGTGAGGGGAAATGGCTAAGTATTTTGGGTGATATCATACACGATGGGGCCCATATAAAAATATATTATAATAATACAATATAATATTATATTATATTTTAATAATATGTTACCATTTTGAAGACAAGAATATTTTTGTATATGACATATGGTTAACAATTATATATAACAAATTATACAAAAAATTAAGGAAGCACTAGTCAAGAAAAATATATTTAAAAGGATTATGTAAATGAATATTAAATCATTATGGATTAAATTCATGAAGAAAATTTGAGATAAATTTATTGGTAATGGGTTTCAAGTGACATACAATATCTAATTTATGTTCTTTTTCCTTTACAAAACCCTACTTTATCAAAAAAAGTTACATCCCTTTTGACAATATTTACACTCTTCTATTTGGTAGTATAATAGATAATGTGGATCCTAATTTTAGACATATAAAATTGTCATAACATTTAGATATAGTATGTAGATACTAGTATGTATTTGAACCCATGTCCATTAAACTACCCAAAATTGTTAGTGTTTATAGTCTTGACAACAATTTTATCTTTCCTTCATTCATCGAATAAATAATAAATGATCACGAATGTTATGAATAAAATGGTTGTTGTTAGTGTAACTAACAACGAAAATGGTAAAATATTGGAACCATATGTATCCATATCTATTTTCATTTTATATACTAAATAGATCTATTATATTATTAGATTTATTTGGTTAACTCAATCAGCTTATTTATTTAATTTTAAACTCATCTATGTTGACATATGGTGTATTCTATACATTTTGAGAGGATCAATTTGACATTAGACACATGTTTCCATTGAGATGAACTATGTTTAAATAATGTGTTATGTAACTAAAACATCTTGTTGGAAGATATAGATTTAATTGACAGATGTGGCACGCCATTAAATTTTTAGCATATATATTTCTAGGATTTTCCCTCTGACTATCACCATCTAGTTCATACTTCAAATTTTTCATTGTTTTCATGTTTTATATTTCCCATCCCTTTCCCGCTACATCACACTTACTCAAGATCACTATGATACAAAATTTATCCTCATTGCATGACTCATTTATAGGACATTCTAATGAAGATGCAACCTTATTTTCCATTTTTATGCACACAAAAAATCACATTATTATTTATTAACACTTATTACACAAAATTATATATGGGGTTATCAATCATGGGTTTTGATTTAGGTACAAATACATATTTACATTCTTTCACTTTAAAAAACCTTGATTTACTATAACATAAATTGGTATCCATTTTTGTGTAACTTACACCTTTGAATCAAGTGTGTATGAAATATAATGTGTTTAATAAATCACAAACAATAAATATCTAAAATATTCCATTATTATTAGTACATGCAAGAGTACTATAATCACAAAAAAATCAATAATTACTTTCCTCTCAACCACACAACATTGGTATTTAAGTTTATCATCTTTTTAAACCTAAATGGCATATTGCATTAGTCAATTAGATTTTATAGGAGGTATATTTCAATTAATAAACCTTTGCCATTTTTTATCTAATTAATTTTAGATTCATTGGACTAGGTTTTAAATAGTTGAAATAATCAAAGATGATAGTATATTATTTAAATAGTTAATTACAAGACATTATATATATAAATATAATTAATATGAATAACATGTATGTATGTATATTTTCTGACCAACATGCCCCACTTTCAAAAAAAATAGGGACCAATTTCTCCTTAAAGTACCCATCGAGACAAAAATTGACCCTAAAATGACTTCAAAACCAAACATACTAAAACCTAAGTTTTATTATTCACAAATTACTTTATAAATTTTGGCTTCAAATTAGGGATTTAATTAATTAAAAGGTTGGTTTATGTTTTAATTTTATTTATTTGACAAATTGATTTAATTATTATTTGGTAATTTTATTAGCCTTTGGACTTTATAGGCAAACTTCAAATTGGCAAGTGTCATTTCTTCATCAAAATCTCATATACTATTCATGTCTATTTATTATATAGAGATCTGAACCTATTTGTTATCTTGATAGAATTAGGTCACTCTAGGAATCATATCTTTATTATATCTAGATAAATAGTTTAATACTAAAATTATTATGAAATCCCAAACAAATGACTACAAGATATCATGCCAAGTGTCACCATCTTAACCTATCACAAGTCTTTAGTGAAAAAATAATTCATGAAAACTATCAAGTAGATGACAAAGTGACATTACTCCATGTATCACAATATCTTTAATTGTATTATTTGTGGTGAAAAAATAAGTTAAAAAGATAAGAGAGTTATCAACTAAGTGATATCATTCCATATGCCATCATCTCACTATACATAGGTCAACATATTAATTATCAAAATAAAAATATATGAATTTAATATGTAGTGATGAAATGTCACGTGTCATCTTTTGCATAGTTAGATACCACATGACATCCACCAATTTCTCCACATGTCTATTCCATGACAGTCATATACCACGCATCAAACCACATGTTATCAGCTCATTGTTATACACACTAACATGACCCATGGACTCAAGATGGAACTAAACAAAATAACAAAGTTAATAAATGCAACCCATTTTTTAATTACACAATTAGAATCTACATTTCATTATAGACACGATCAACTATAAATAATAAATTTAAATGTCATTATTAGGTGATATCATGAAAATTGTAAAAATTTGATGGATAAATCTAATATTTTATGGGTGACTAAGAAATAAAAATAGATATAAATTATGACCTTTCAAATTATCTCATGAAATATTTTCATAAAATCAAATTCAAATTAGAAATATAGTTAATAGATATTGTTAACCTAAAATTAATTCTCACTCATGGAAGAGATCTTAGCAATGACTTGTCAGCTTGTAAACCATATATTACACTCCATGTCATATTCAATCACATTTTTTATTATGATAACCTGTGAAATATTATCCAAAGCTCCATATCAACTGAAAGCACTAATTTTTGAATTAAATATAAATCTTAATTAGCATGAAAATGGAGGCTGAGAATCAACAACCAACTCTCTTGATGTACTACTTTGGGACCAAATAGGAATTCAAGGATACTGAATTTAGTTAGGTTTCTATGATAAATGAATTTAAACATTATTCAACCCTATTTTCATAGTTTGATGCCATTTGGACATAAAAGGATGAGGACAATCTAAATCTTGAGGAGAGGGAAGATAAAGATCACTTACTATCAATAAAATTTATCAAAATTCAAAAGGTGGTAGTTAATCTTGGCTTATTCCCCTACACTTAATCTATATTTGTTTACAACATGCATAGGTACACAATAAACTTTACATAAAAACAACATTACGCAGTTAATAATATATGTTGTTAGTATATTCTTTCATAAGTATTATAGACTAACAAAACCAAACATCCCTTATAACCAAAAATATATTTAGTAAGTGGTTAAAATATAATAATGTTAGGGCTACCTTGATAAGTTTGGATCATAATCCCAATAAATTTTGTATCAGGAATAAAATATCAATTACCCAATTCGGACACGATGTCAGAATTACAATGCATTTTATGAAAAGCATTCATGGATCCCCATCCATAAATTATGTAGATGAAGTCAAGTTCCCATTGATATCTATAATTATATAAGTCAAGGTCATCCCTCCATTTGGGGAAATCATAAATTTTAATTTGAAAACCTAAAGATTCATGCACAAAAAAGACAACAATAAATTATATATGATCTTATATATAGTAGATGTTATCTAGAGGAATTTCAGCTCTATTATGTTTTCCCATTAGGAACCAATACGACCAAAAATGAATTTTGATTACTTTGATCATATCCATATTCATAAGTATAGAGATCATATGTAGAGGATACAAGATACTTTTTACCCAAAGGATTATGAATCAATTAATAGATAACCAATGGTAAGGTTGTCAACAAAAATCAAGAGATCACTCAAGTCATTCGATGATTGTTGGTTCTACCTAGATGATATAATAATCATAGTAGAGGGCACATTGGTATCCCTGTTCAATTTTCTAAGGATTATATCAGACAAGATGGATGAGAAAGAGATAGATTATTAGTTATCTAATAGTGTTGAAGAGAATATGAGGAGGGCCAAATTATAAAATTAACATAAGAAACCCCTCAGTTTAGTGATGAAATAGTTCTAAAAATATGAATAATTTTAGAAAACATCAAAATAGATAGGTTATTTTAGATTTAGACCAGTTGAATTTAGTTTTTGGGACCCCATGCAGGTAATAATGTAATGAATAAATATGTTCCAAAGATAATTCAAATAAAATTATTAACATTATGAATATGGGCATCATATTATCTTTTTGAATGTTGAGGATGAAAAAAAACATATTGAAGAATTAGGAATGTTAAAATGCATATAATTATTGCTTAGATAATCTAATCTGATCCTTCTATCACAATCTATAGAAGAAGAGTTCAAGGGAAAGGCTATTGATCTTGTAGAGAAATCTAAACTACTAGATGAAATAGAGGAATAAATTGATGAGAAATTATAAACAAGGGTCCTATAAAATGTCCCAAGGCCAAAGGTTTTAATATAATAAGATATATATATAAGGACACCCATGGTTCCAAAATTCATGTTTTTATTTGCATCAATTGTTACCTAGCTCTAAATCTAAATAAAGTGGCCAATTATCCACCTTATCCTCCTATACTACACATTAAACATAGTATTAGTATTACAACTCAATAAAAATATAAATTTCCTACCACTTAATGGCCTCCCAAGTTTATATAAGAAGAAGAGAGGACACCCCATTAATCCAATACAACATTAGGGATCACCTACTCTAACACAAAATATGAATATGTAGAATAATATTTATTAGAAGAGTATCTATGAGGGAATACATAATAAGAAAATTTAAAGAAAATATATGAATATGAACTAGAAGATGAGAGTTCTTTTGACTTTTCCCAAAAGGTACCTCCACAAATAATTATGATAACTCATGATTCTAGTCCACCTCATACTCAGAATATAGAGCAAGTAAAAAATGAAAAGGAAGACCAAGGTATTACTTTGAAAAAATATGCAGACCAATAAGGTAAAATATTTAAAACTCTTAATTTACATCAATAACTTTAGTTGTTACTTTAGTGGCTACTACACATAACTCAAAATAGATCACTACTTCCCCTACCTCTCATGTTTTCCCAACTACCTTAGTTGTCCCTCCTATTGCTTCAACATAAATTTATTTATGGTATTATTATCACTAATGTTTTTAATATAGTTTTGGATTCTATGATTAATGTTACTACTACTTCTGCCACTAATACCATGATTGTCGCATATACACTAGTTATATAATTTTTGTAAAGAGTAACACAAGGTACTATTACAAAGCACATTTTTAATGAAAATAACATAAATAACATATTTACTAGCCTAAATTTTGAGGATATTTTGTTCCCATCCATTTAAGTCATGTATCCTTAATAGACATATATTTAAACTCAATTATTGTTGTTAATGGATAGAAGACTTGAAATAGAGTCATCATTGGTTATAGTGTAGTAGTATCCTAACCTCACTAATTATATCATTAAGACTCCTCCTTAGATTATTATTTTAAAATATAATATTTGCATTCCATCATTCCCTACACCTTCATCTTCCACACCTCTCACTTCATCTCCTTTACTTTACCCCTTAGATGTTATGCCACCCTTATGAATCCCTTCATCTCCCATCATTTCATCCTCTGACCAAACCTCTTCTAAGGACATACTGTGACAAACCCATGGATTTAATAAGTGAAGGCTAAATAATTGACTAGACAATACTTAGTTATCACTAAATAAATAATATTAACTATAGATTTTGTTGAAACTTATAATAAATTGAAGAGGGTGAGAAAAATAACATTAACCATGGGTACAAAATAGATTTAATTAAGAAGAGAGGAAGAACTCTTCTCAACAACTAAGAAAATAAATAACCTTCTTGGAGAGGATGATGAATTCCAAGAAGACCCTATTTGTATGGTTGATGACACTAAGGAAGTCTTGGAAAAAAAATTAAACGGTTGAAAGAAAACAATAAGAGACTAAAGGAACAAAGTATAATTAAATCTCTATATGAAAATTTGTAAAATTTACAAAATCATGTTTGGTCCTTGTAAAACTTGTGTGTTCCATTCATAAAACCCAAGTAGATTCACAACCTTAGTGGGAAAATTTAGATAATTTTAATGAATATTTGAGAAAATGAGACTTCAAATTATACATTATTTCTAAGGAAATAAGAAAAAAAACATATGCTTAGCTAAATTTACTTCCAATCAGATATTTAACCTTAGATCAAAGTCATGTTAATAATGAAACATATTATTTGAATGAATGTCATAGTTAAATGAAAGATTTGGTCAATCTATTAAATGATAATGAGCACAAATCCAATGAGATGCTTAGAGAAATGTATATTCCTTCCATATATACACCCTAGGGATAACTTATTAATATAAATTTCTTCAAAACTTTGTTTTAGTCCTTGGTAGACAAGTTCAAAGTCAAGGTGTATAATATAGTCTATTAGAGTAGTGAAAATGTTGTAAAATTAATCACATTTATCAAAGAGAGGGTCGGGTAATGACAAATGTTCAAGGTATATTTTAATATTTCATTTAAAATAAATAATAAAATGATGAGTAAGATCCTTATTTTATTCAAAACTCACACCATCAATTTTTAGATAATAAAATTAGATTTTGTGGTATATGCATCTACACACAATAAGGTGATGGAGAAGGAATAGTTGGTTGCCCAGGCAAATGCCTCATCATTACATTCCAAAACATCGATGTTGGTAGTACACTTAGGAATGTATAATCACAAAGTGTGAATGAATGACATATACCATTTAATGTAACATATATCATTTTGTATGTATTCAACATATGCATGTATACTAAAATATTTTTTAGCAAGAAAATAATCCTTAGAATGAATAAATTTATGGTTATAATGAAAAATAATAGATCATTGTAAGTATTTAAGTAGTGATTTAATGTAAAGGAAAATAGTTATGAATGATTTGATATTAATATAGATATTTATTCATGACTCATTATATGTATTTTGTACTTTTTTTATATGTAGTTGAATTCTATTTTGTGGTAATCTATTTACTTATATAATAATAAGGAATACTCCACATCATTAAGTCTATATTTTAATGGATAATATATAACTCTATTCATAATGAATATTTTATGAGTTACTTATCTTTGTATACATTTTAAAACTATAATCTAATTCACATAGAAGTAAACAATAACATGTCTTTATGGGTTTTCTATGAACCTCTGCTAACAATGGTGCAGTGTGTGTGGAATTTTGAAACATGTTGATATGGTTACCAGGAAACAAAGATTTAGAATGATGTTTGGATGAGATAATTTGTAATTTTTCAAAAAAGGCAAAAAATGTAATAGGAAAATCTATTAGAGATGTTATAAATGATAATATAAATGGAAAATATATAAATGTTTTGGTATGAATTGTTTGGGTTTCTAGCTATATGGTTGTCAAAAATTTAGTACCAATGTTTCAAGATCAGAGAAACATATCACTTTGTTTATATTGAAAAAATACAAAATATGTGAAATTTTAACACTGATTGGACACATGCAATAGATAATTGGTTAAATACTACCAATTTATGGATATATCACTATGTTTTTCATGAATTGGTACATCACATTCAAATCTATGTAAGAATATTTTATAATATGTATTAGAGGAATTTTTTTGGAATGAATACCAACTCTACTTAAAATCTGGGTTGTGGAAAAGGCCATGGTCCCTATCATAGATAACATGGAATAGTTACTTCTAGAGTTATGGGGATGTGTACGATTATGAATTTAATGATGAATAACTAAGAGGATAAAATTTAACCTAAACCTATAAGACGGAGGGCACAAACAAATAAAATGAGAAGAGATATCTAGGGCTAGAGTTATAACTACAACAATAAAGGTAATGGAATAAATAAAATAAATATAATTTATATATGAGTAGTAATATTATGAATAATGTATAATATAAATAAGAAATGGTATCTTAGAGTGGAGGTAGAGATTATAGGGGTTATGGAAATGAAGAAATAAGAGGTCTTCAGAGAAGTGTAGACACTATGAATTTATACCATTATACTATGAATAAATGTGTCTTACCCCTTTCCCATCCTTTTTTAACTTATGCAATCTAGTTTTACCATTTACCATCTTATTTTACATAATTAGTCTTACTAATTAATTTTTATCTAGGTAACTAATTAACCCTCCCTAAATATAGTAAAATCCCCCCTAAGTTTATTATAAGTAAGTTATTTTAACCTCTTAAAAAATTCTCCCTATCTAGACCTCGTTAGAAACAACCTAGACTAAGCTTAACCCCATGAATTGGAGTTGTTCAAATTAACAAGATAAACTTAGAATGGATTAACATTTATCCCTATGTTCATCATCAATATTATTAGGATTGTTGTTGATTTATAATCAGACCATCCTTGAGCTGAAGGATCCTTAATTTTTACACTAGAATGATATATGAATTATCTTGGAATACCCATGGAAGAATGTCACACCTGTCTCAGTCCATCCTCACTCAATCAAAGGTTAAGTATATAACTTATTGATGTGATAATTATATATAGCATGGGAAGTGTTTTAGAGGTAAATATACTATTCATTTTAGGGTATTATAATTATTATATTATGTGTTTACATTCTATTTACTACTCTGATTCTCATTAGATAATTAGTAAATTATCCCCTTAATCATTTATAATTAGTTAAATACCACATTAGGCCCCATCCTGAGCTTTATGGACTCACTATCAGGATTGACAATGATTCCTCATTTGATCAACATTTATTATATAATCGATATTGATTCTAATATAGTTGACATCAATCCCTATGTTTTTAGTTTATGTATGCAATTTGAAGATAGTCTAATAGTCCTATGTAATTATAATTTGTTGTTTCTATTCTAAAAATCATGAATCTTTATTTATAGATGACATTTTTAGGTGTTATACATGACATGGTTTCAATTCATAACTTACCCATAGTCCCTCACCCATCATTCATAGATTTGAGTGATATCTCCTTTGAGTTAAGACTGTGTGAAATTGTCTTAGCCCCTACTCTATAAGATGTCACTGAATAATTATAAGTAATACAAGAATAAAAATATTTATCTATAGATTATTGGAAGGAATGCTTTGATAACATCTATATAATAGAGTAATCTATTTCATTTTAGTTTCACACCATTATCATATGCTTTATTGTAATTTCTATTATTACATTTTCTATTTAATTACTTAAAATAGTGGATTAACATCCCCTTTAGGAACTGTACCAAATCTAATAATTGATATTGCATCAGGTAGTCCACTTATCTATCTTATTAATAGATCTTTGTCCAAGTTGTCTCTCATGTGTAGTTAAACTTTCCTAGCCAAAAGGGAGTTCCCACTTCGCTAGATAAATGGTGCTCAATCCCTTAAAAACCCTGTATCATTTCCATTTTTAATAATTTTATCTATTAATAAAAATGAATGAAAAATACGAAAAAATTCTAGCACATCTGGTGGGACCCCCAAGGTCTCATTGTTCTTTTTAATTTCATTGCAAAATCATTTGGTTAGTTGTATTTTCTTGATTGTGTGTTTGCATTAAAAAATAAAAAAATAAAGTTCTTGCTTGTATTTTTAATATTTAAAAAGAATTGCATTCCTCCCCCTGCTTGTTTGGTTAATCCACATAGATTAATCTATGTGGATTAATACATCATGATAGGCACTCTATCTCACACACAATGAAATCATGATAATATTAAAAACAAGCATCAAACATTTTCCTACTTAGGTGGACCCAATTGGATTTCATCACCAAGGAGAAAACTAACTCGATGTACTGGCTAAATATAACATTTTTTACAAACAAGTATAAAGGCTAAGCGCCCAACACCCTTATCTCTATGGTGTATGAAGTGAGGGAATAGGCCCCAATACTAAGCCACATACTTCCTTTCAACATAGAATCAGGCCTCAATATACCTTTGCTTATATAGAGGTTCCCATCCTTACATAAAACATGAAACCAAATTTAGATTACCATTTATTAATACCTTCTTTAGCCCTTCTCCCTATCACATTCAAAATTTAGTTTCTTAAGAAGTAAAAATCCTTTTAGTGCATTTAGTAGTGTGTGTATTTGTTTTCACTAAAAGGAGATAATGAAAACAATATTGTGTGCCTTTGCATTTCATTCTTTATTTCTTTTTTAGTGGCAAATGATTCTAACATGACAATAGTCACTAAAACAAATCGAATGTCCTACCAATTCCTAATCTATGGAGAACACACCAAGTTCTCCTTCCTCTACTAAATCCATGGGGTAAGGCATTTTCCAATTTTATACATAGGTAAAACCATAATTTTCTGCTATAATAGATAGTATTCCATTTTTTCTTAATAATTATCTTAGTTCTTGAGCCATATGTATTCTTGTCTCCACTCAAACCTAATATTCAGGGTTTATGTATGTTATGACCCTAGAAGGACTAGAAGTGATTGATGTATCCATGGTTTCCTCTTCCAACACTCCACCTCCAATGGTTTATGATACCAACATATCTCAACCCCTAGATAATCCACCACCATTAGTATCTAGTAACCCTTCTCCGATCGTTACCCAGTACCAAAATGTTACTACACCTTAACTTATGCTTACTCCACCACCCACTACTTCACCTTAAAATTTAGTACTATCAATCCTTGCAACTCTCCCATTTATCCAAACTAGCATATATTTAAATCCTCAAACCTAGTCTTTACAACAAGTTCCTTTAAATCAACCTCTTGATATGTACATCCCCTTGACTACTCAATAGCTAGATTCCTCATAAATCCTTGAATCCACTTACCTTCACTCATCACCACAAAAAAATGTACCCTTACAAGTCCCATAATATTTTTTTGCATCCCAACCTATCATGACCTCCTCTATTGGTTATCCCCTTTCATAACCATTTTCTACTCCACTCCCCACCTATCAACATCCACAACAAAATGTCTTAGGGGGTATTCCTCAAACTAATACCCAGCCTAACCTTATGAATAGGATGGAAAATATAGAACATTCTACATCTAGGTATAAAAATATGTTAATGTATTATCACATTTTTAATTAACCTATTAATCCTACCATCCTAATTATGCCATATCCCTCACAGTGGAAACTTCTAAAATTTCAAAACAAGGAAGATCCCCAAAAACACATTAGGATGTTTAAGCATGCTTGTTACCTTATATCTCATGATGACACTCTCCTTTTAAGGATGTTTCCCATGTCATTAGCTTGATTGGCCTTAGATTGGTATAACTATATCCCTCAACACTCCTTGTTCTCTTTTAGATAGTTGGCCCAAATCTACTTAGAATACTTCTCCATTAACATTGTATGGAAAGTAATCATAACCAACCTATATTCTATTAGTCATTATGATGATGAATCCTTTACCAATTTTGTATCTAAGTGGAAAATCATTTTAAATAAACTTAATTTCTCCCTTTCTAAGCCATAATTAATCTAGTTATTTATGAGATCGTGTGTTAAGCATATTTCATCAACATTATAAGTATAACCATTTAAAACCTTTGTCAAATCCTTTACCATGGCCCATAAACTAGAAATAAAAGATTTAGAGTAAATAAAGGTTAATTTATGTAATAAGAACTTCAAGCTTGAGCCCTTTGAAGGGACCTATAATGCCAAAAATAAAGGAATAGTAAATGTTGTTATCTTAAAATTGGCACCTCTGTAAATAAATAACCAATCCAAACCTTCTACCTCCCAAACACAACCACAAAAACCTTTGGCATGGTTTATTTCTCAGTAATACACACCCTTATGCTATTATCTTAGATAAACTCGTAAAATCTTCCATAATCAAGCTTATCCTAGTTAGAGCCTTTGATTATTCTCACCCCAAGCTTAGTTAGTATAAGGAAAATGACTTTTGTGCTTAGCATCATGTACTTGGTCATAATGTCAATAGGTTTTGATATTTTAAAGGTTTATTTTAGAAACTTATCAACCAAGGGGAATTATAGTTACTTAATTCTAATGTTCCTCATAATCAATCCATTGATATCTTTAGGCAACCATTCCCCAACCATCCTTCTAATTATAACTATGTACAACAAAACTCAAGAATTACCTTGGATCATGAGATCCATGTGATAAACATAATCCATGATCAAATTCTACATAAATAAGTTCGTAATGCTTTTGAATGACCTTGTAGAACAACAAAGATCCTAGATCTCCTTATAGAAGATATTTTTGAACCATCTGTACTAGTTAGGTATGTTCCCAATATTCACTCAAGTTTTATGGATCTCATTATTTGGGATCCTCTTGAGGAAATGATACATAAGCCTATTTAAAAGAACCAACCAAAAATAAATAATTAGAAACCTATCAAGGAAGATACTTGTTTGGATATCCCATAAGCTACACATGTTAGTCCTTTAGTCACTACTAAACTTCTACATAGCATGATCACTCCCTCTAACTTAATCCCTTCTCAGATGTCTCTTACATTACGTTGACCAACTTCAAAACCAAATTCCCTTATAGCTCAGGTTGAACAAAATCCTATAAAAAGGAAAATTAGGGGAAATGTTTTAGGAAGTGGAAATGAATGCCTTGGGGTGTCACGAACTAAATCCTTATAACATCCACCGATAATAACTGAGTTATTTAAAAAGGATATCCCTACTAATTTTTACAAGATTCAAAAATGAAAAATTGTTCTACCACTAATTTGAACTAAAGCATCCATATTGGTACCTTATCCTTCTGTAAGGCCAAAGGCCACTATTATAGAATCTTCTTCTAAGAAGCATACACCAATACAAAAGGATCTTCCCATAATAATAATGCCAATACACAATCCATTAAATCCTTATTACCCTCAAAATCTGAGTATAAGGTCTTATTCCAAACCTAAAGTAGCATCTATTGGGAACATTCAAACAATAAATGTAAGGAATCAAGACACGAAAGTAAATTTAACCCTCATTCTAATGCCTTGGAAGGTGGAAAAACCTAGCCAAGAATATATGATCTTTTACTAAAAAAATTTGATCATGATTATCTTCATATTCAAACCACTAGAGTCATGAACACCCTAGGAATTAGTACATTACCAAGAGGGTCAGAACAATATTCAAAGGAAGATAGAACCTCTAATGAAACTCAATATCAATCCCTATTAGACCATCTAGACTCAAATTATTCAAGAAACATAACAAACCCACCATTATTTCAAATATATGTAATACACATAACCACTCAATTCTAGACATAGATCACACAACTCAAAATATTAATAAAACTAAGATGACTATTGCAAAATCCCCTACTCCTTATATAGATAATCCTACAATACCTATCCCAAAACCTAAGGTTTCTATTCTAGGGAAAGCACAAAATAAAAGTCCCTTGGAGTTGATTTAGATATTAGTTCTGAAACAACTCCAATAACTTCCCATCAAAATGTCTTTATATAAACTTATCAAACTTTCTCTACAACATCATGAAGCTATGATAGAAGACTTACAAGCCACCCAGGTACAAAAAGATGAACATTAGCCTCTGTTGGATTTTATTGGGTCCTTATAAAATTCATCATCCATCACATTTCATGACTCTAAAATATCTCCATTACAACCTGACGATTAGGACCCACCATTATTTATCACTTCCCAAGTTAATCAAACACAAATCAAAAGGGTTATTATTAATGATGGATCTAGTATAAATATCATTTCCTATAATGATTTTAGAAAACTAAAGTTACCAGAAGTGATTGTAGTTTAATATCCAACCATCCTATGAGAATTTAAACTCTGATGAAACTCAATATCAACCCTTCTTAGACCCTCTAGAATCATATTATTATAGAAACATAAAAAACCCACCATTATTTCAAATATATGACATAGCCACTTGATCCTAAACACAGGGTCACAAAACTCAAAATCTTAACAAAACCAAGATGAATATTGTAAAAGCCCTTACTACTTTTATAGATAATCCTACAATTCCTATCCCAAAATCTAAGGTTTTTATTCTACGTAAAGCATAGAATAATAGTCCCTTGGAGTTGATATATATATATATATATATATATATATATATATATATATATATATATATATATATATATATATATATATATATATATATATATATATATATATATATATATATATATATATATATATATATATATATATATATATATATATATATATATATATATATATA
This sequence comes from Torreya grandis, assembly GCA_037957365.1. Classification (NCBI taxonomy): domain Eukaryota; kingdom Viridiplantae; phylum Streptophyta; class Pinopsida; order Cupressales; family Taxaceae; genus Torreya; species Torreya grandis. The sequence goes on along the minus strand of JARHVA010006390.1, from coordinate 701,219 downwards.
TATATATGTATGTATGTATGTATGTATGTATATCAGTTCTAAAACAACTCCACTAACTTTCCATCAAAATGTCTTAATATAAACTTATAAAAAATTCTATGAAACATTGTGAAGCTATGATAGAAGCCTTACAAGCCACCTGGGTACAATTAGATGAACCTTATCCTCTATTGGATTTTATTGGGTCCTTACAAAAGTCATTGTTCATCACATTTCATGACTCTGAAATATCCCCATTACAATCTGATGATGAGGACCCACCATTATTTATCATTTCCCAAGTTAATCAAACACAAATCAAAAGGGTTATGATTAATGATGGATCTAGTATAAATATTATCTCTTCACATGATTTTATAAAAATCAAGTTACCTTAAGCTATTGTAGCTTTATATCAAACCATCCTATGAGCATTTAATGATATTATTTATTCATGTTAAGTGCAGTCATCTTCCCCATCCAAGTAGGTATACGCACCCTCCTAGACCTATTTTATGTGATAAGGGGAAATTTTCAAAATAACATCCTACTAGGACATCCTTGGATATGTGCTAGACATTGTGTCCCCTCCAGTTTACATCGATACCTTAAATTTGTACATGAAGGTAAGATCCATGTTATCCCAACAGACCCACATCAGTTCAAAATGTTTAACTTGACATATCATCCTAAAAATGTCTTCATGCCCCTAAATAAATTGAGTCTATTATTCTTGGGGGAAATGTCAGATAGTTATATAATATCCTCATGTCATATCCTTGATGAAAACTCCTTTAACTCATCATTCCAATAACTCTCTATAGGGGAGTATCAATTGTTAACTCTTATAACCTTATCAACCCCTCAGGAATATGGATGACTTGATAAATAGTGTCCTTATCAACCCAACCTAGGAGATATTATCCCCTTTGTCCCTCCTTACCTCTAAACACATTTAATATATGGTGGAATGGACTAATTGCCTTTATACAGGGAAAGTCAAACATGTACCAAACCATTCACATCTAACTTTTCCTTTCTTGACAAACCACACTTTGTGTAAACCTATCTAAAGAAATGTGATTGGAAAGGATTTGGACTAGTATGTTATGAATAAGGACCTTATGAGGTTAAAATTAATGACCTTTGAAAACCACATGATAAACATGGCCTCAGTTTCAAGAAAACTCTTGAAGCTGATAACAATAGCACTTTGATGTCCCATATACCTGTAGATGTGGATGATGAAACTCCCTCTTACCTGTTTGGTTATCCTACAATAGCTTATGACACCATTTCCATCCTACCTAACTTTTTTTATTATTACCATTCACTTGGAACTGCTAACATATAAAAATGACAAAAAAACTTTACACCTTCCCTTAGTTTTTCTTGACCTAATAGATGGAGATTCCTCGGTCCACGTAATGGAGTATCAAGATGATGACTCTATTTTAATGTATTTATGGGTAAGAGATTCATATCCAAAGAATATCATACCATCTGAGTCTCCTAGTATTTTAAATGAGGTTATGACTAATATTAACATAGGAACCTTTGAGGTCCCGTGAGACATCAAAGTTAGCCAATCCATAGATTCTCAAGAACACTAGGATTTCACAACATTCCTTGATAATCATAGCCAAGCCTTTTGTTGGTCTTAGAGTGATATTCTAGGAGCTGATCTGACTATAATCATCCATAACATAATTACCATTCCTGAAGATAAATTAATAAATCAAAAACATCATAAAATGCATCATCACATCATGTTTCTTGTCAAAGAAGAATTGTAGTGGTTTTTATCCGTTAACTTTATCCAACCCACCAATTATCTTCAATGTGTATCTCACATATTACCTATCATAAAACTCATAGGGTTTTATGTCTTTGTACCAACTTTATGATCTTAGTATTGCCTATCCAAAGGATGATTTCCCCTTTCAAATATTGACCAGCTCATGGATCTCACTATAGGACATGAAATGTTATCACTCTTGGATGGATTTTTTGGCTATAACTAGACCCTTATTTCCCCAAAATATTAGTATAAAATATCCTTTATTACTCCATGGGGGACTTTTTTAATAGGGTCATGCCTTTTGGTTTAAAAAATGTAGGAACAACTTACTAGTATGTCATGACCTATATTTACATGACTTAATTCACAAAATCATTGAATATTATGTAGATGATCTCCTTGGTAAGTCCAATTATTGTAAATATCACCTATCTATCTTTCAAAAAATCTTCACCCATTTAATCAAATATCAGGTTCATCTTAACCCAAAAAAATGTATCTTTGAGGTTTTATCAGGAAATCTTTTTGGTTTTATCATTTCCCTTGTATAAATTGAGGTTAACCCTATTAAAATTAAGAATATTATCGATATGCCACCTCCCTCCAACCTTAATCAGCTTCATATTTTACAAGGGAAATTTTAGTCTATTTGACACTTTATTTCACAGTTATCTGACTAATGTCAACCCTTGCATGGCATTCTTAAGAAAGACACCTAGTTTGTATGAGATTCAAATTGTCAAGTAGCCTTTGATACACTTAAGAATTATCTTTTATCTCCCCCTATCCTTATTCCAACAAGATAGGATAAACCTTTCTACGTGTATATCTCAGCTATGAACCATTCTTTAGGTTCCATGCTTACCTATTGAGATGATCAACATATAGAGAAAGTATTTTATTATATAAGTCACACTTTATTTAAGTATGAGACTCATTACACACATATTGAAAAACTATGTTTCACCTTAGTAATCATGGATTCTAAGCTTCGCCATAATTTGATTAATCATATTACCTATGTGATCAATAATACCGATACTCTTAAGTTCATGCATTTAAAGCCATGTCAAAATCAATTAATGGCAAGATGGTTTATGATTCTTGTCGAGTTTGATCTTAATTTACTTAACCAAAATTTGATTAAAGGGAAGGTCATCATTGATAAATTAGCTGAGGCACCCTTACTAATAATCTACCATCCAACTATGAATTTCTTGATGAATCTATATCCTCCAATTCCCTAGGAGATCTCAAATATCAGACAACATTATTCTTTGATGTTTCTAAATGTCAATGTGGAGGGGGAAAATGGATTATAATAATACCACTTGAAGTCATTCCTATACCCCTATCTTTCAATCTTAATTTTAACTATACTAATAATATGGCAGAGTACAAATCCCTAGTTATAGGTCTCCAAACATCTTTGTCTCTAGGTGCTAAGTCACTTCATATTTCTGGGGACTCCCAGATGGTAGTCAATAAAATAATGGGCATATATCAGTGCAATAAAAACATCCTCCAATGGTATAAGATGTTAGTATATTGTTTGTTATCCACCCTTAACCACTATATCATCTAGAACCCTACTCAATCAACAAATAAGTTTGTTGATACCATGGATTCCTTAGCTTCTTTTATCCCATACTCCTCCTAGGAATCTAAATTATTTGTCCTTATCCATAAGGTAAATCAACCTTCTTATACTAATTTTTATATTCCTTCTATCCATAGTATAGAATAAAATTACTTAGATCTATGGTACACACATATATTCATTTATTTGTATAAAGGTAGTATTCCTCCACATTTATATAAAAATGTTAAGCATTTTTTTAATATAGAAATACACAGTTGTAATACTAAGGGGTGTGATTTATAAATGAGGATTTATGGTATTCTTCTCCATTGTCTCCATTTTTAGTGGTTTAAATGTCACCAAGAAGATTGTGCAAATAGGTTATTATTGGCCCACTATGAATCGAGACTATTATGAGAATGTCAATATTTTATTATGTATTCCTTTAACAATGTAGACCAATATACAATAAATGGTGTTTTAATAATATAATTATGTGTGAAGTGTCAACAGCATGCCATCTTATCTAATGTCCTTAGTCATGTATTATAGGTAACCATAGAATTTTGGTCATTATCCCAATGGGGGTTAGACCTTATAGGGTAGATTAATCCTAAATCTTCCCAATGACATTGATTTATCATTAATGATACTAAATATTTTACTAAATGGGTGGAGGTTATCCCCTTATTTCAACAAAGGTAGATAAGATCATTGATTTCATTAATCATCACATCATATGTTAATTTTGTGTCCCTCATAAAATAATCACAGATAATGGGAAATCAATCAAGTTCAAAATTTGTGTGATTCATTCCATATTAAGCTAATATTCTCATCTCCTTATTATCCACAAGCCAAATTTCAAACAAAGGCGTCCAAAAAAACCCTTATCAAGATGTTACCTAAAATGGTCAATGAGTTTGGAAAGAATTAACATCTTCACATATATTTTGCTTTGTGGGATCATAGAACTAGTATTCAAAATCCTATGAGGGATACCCCTTTTTCTTTGGTCTATGGTACCAAAGTATTTCTCCCCCTTAAGGTCTAAATTCCTTCTCTTCGAATATCTCTTAAGTATATCATTTTTGAAGAGGATTATCATCAAGAATGATTCTCACATCTAGAACTTTTAGATGAGCATTGAGCCACAACTCTTAATCACCTTCTTGTATATCAAGAATGAATAAAACATGAATATAATAAACATTTAAAAGAATGAGAATTTAATATCAATGAAAATCAACATGTCACAAATATAGAAAGAACTAAACGAGGAAAGTTTTCTTTGAATTGGTTTGGGCCCTATATTATCACTCATAAATATGGATATAGGGCATACTGTTTGGCCTCCCTTGATGGAAAACTAAAATGTGAACCTTTTTAATGTTTTGCATCTACATCCTTTCTACAATTAATAATCCTATGTAAACTCCAGTCAGCATAAGTTCTATTAAAATGTTAATTATTATCTTTAAACATATCCAATAATGATATAGAATCATGTGAATTTATGGAATTATACCCATTTTATATTTAAAAATGGACACCTCAGAGCTATTCATAGCATGTTCTCATGATTCAGTTCCACTTAAAACAGAGATTCATTCCAAATCATTATTTCCTAAATTCCTTCACCTTAAAATCTTGTTCAAAAGGAATAACAAATTGCCTTATTTCAAGGATTATGAAAGGATCCTAAGTTTCCTTAAATATAGTCCATGGGAAAAATATTAATTGGGGATACAAAATCAAGAAAAGAAAGATCAAAGTGGCATACTAATCCCATAAAGGATAATTTTTATAAAAATCAATAAAAAGAGAAAAGTTAGAGAGTAATCCCTCAAAGGACAACTACTAAAGTATATATATCTAAACATATCAACCACTCCCTTGAATTATGGTTATGTGACTATGTTTTAGTAAACTTCCCACATTGATCAGTTTCATGTTAGAATCAAATCATTTAAAATATATAAAATCAAAATCATATCCCATGAAAGCTTCCAACATTGATCAACTTTCATAAATTTGTAGGATTTTCACATTGATGAGTATACATATATACATGGATTATTTTAAGGTTAACCTAAAAATCTTGAAAACACAAAACAAGATATATGTTCTTAGAGAATTAAATTATTCCATTCCCTTCAAACATGAAAATCACATTTTCCAAACCAAAGAATTATGTATTTAGTTGACATGAGATTGTTAAGTATTATCATTAAGATTAGATAAAAAGATGCACATGCAAAAGTAATAGGAGGCTTAGCTTTCTTTAGGGTCCAAGCCAATTATGAGGCTTACCATTATTTCAAAACATTAAAACACCATAGCATAATCTAAATCCATAATAAATCATGATGTAAAATCCAATCCATGATATCCCACATAATCTAATTAATATAATAAAAAACAAAAAACCATGTAAACACCATACATATAATATAAAATCCATAACCAAATACATCATAAATGAATAGACATCATAAATAACCATACACTTTAAAATCGATAATCCATCATAAATCCATTGAAACACATCAATATACATCCATAATCAAGATAATAATTTAAAAGCTGCATCACGTGATCTAAAAACTAAAATCCATGTAAACACCATATAATCGATATAACCCATGATATATCACATAAAATAAACACAAAATCCATCTAAACATAATATAAATAATCCTAGATCCATAATCAAATAAAATTATATAATGTAACAAATGTGGAATATATAAAACCAATGAATCTATATATACAAAATATTAAATTTACATAGTAAAAATGTCATGATATACAATATGTGTTTAAAGCCAATCCATATAATTATCCATAGATATCACTACTCTATGAACTAGAAATGGCTCAAGTGGATATCCAATCCACATCCTCTACTATGTCTATCCTCACCCCCATCTCCTCCCCCATCCCTCCCATCTCTCCCCCATGGTGTGCTCCCTATGCTAGCTATAATAGTCTATGTCCATCATGGAGTTTGACCCTACATGCCTATGTGAGTGTAATATCTAAGAACCTCTGGCAACTACTATGTAATAATCTTCTCATTTTATCAAATCTCTACCATAATGTCTTGGTACCTATTTATGCTCATAGTACCTAGAGGCCCCATGCCCTACCATGTGCTCCTCTCCCTATGGTGGATCATGATATAGATCCCTCTACAACCTCTAATAGTACTCAAAACCTCTTACATTTTTTATAATACCTATATTATTCCCAACACACCTCATTAGATCTCTATTTTAGTGCATCATAACACCCTTATAACCTAGTCAATCTAACTTATAGGTGGTCTCGATAAAATTGAACTCTAGATAGTTAAGCCTAGTCCTTATCTATCTCTTGTATAACTTCTTATATATTTGGGTCTCCTTCCCCATCTCCTCTTATCCCCTCCACATCCACCATATCTACATCTCCCATATCCCATCGTGGTTGCACCACTCTCTCATGTCCTCCTCTAAGTTGGTCGATCCACCATAAAACATAAGCTTCTATAACCCAAACATCATCTACATATGTCCCCTCTTTCTCTTCTTCTACCAAAGTCTCAATATATATCACATATGGATCTAGTAACCCCCATCTAAGTCATCTCTCCTATATACATATGGTGATTCAGGTATATCTTGATGTAGCCCAAATTGTCACCACACATGCCCAAAATTGAATTACTCTACATGCTTCATGTGTTGCCCTGATAGCCACCTCACCCACTTCCTCACCATCAACTCCCTTTCCATCCCTGTTCATTCTATAAATATGATATATGGCCTCCATACCACCTCTTCTTCTTATAGCTCCTCCAAAACCTATCTACAGTAGTCTAAGTCACATACTCTCCCATATCTATGTGGACAGATAAAGTCATCCCCCCATCATAGAATACCAACACTAAATTCAAACTAGTTCCATCCCATCCATAGTAGACATGGTGGTTGTATTATATGTATGTGATGATAATCCCAACACTTTTGAACAAAAATAACATCCATCCCAAAGCATTGTTATGTCCTCCATCCACATAACTCTCTATATATCTACATTAGAAGTGTAGGAGACCATGCAAACAATGTCTGGTGCTCCCATATGTCTAATAGAACCCCTTTCAATATCTATGTAATCCTTTCCCCAACATAATTAGGCAAATCATAATAGGAGATCACCAACATCATCATGGTGATTACCCATCTCCCATATTGATCCTAATCATATAGTATGTTGAAGATGAATCCTCTCATTATAAAAATAATGTTTATAAAATCATCTCCTTATAGTTGTATCAGTGTTATTACTTTTACCCTCTTATCTATTGGCATAATCTATGCCCCCTACACTGGTAATCATAGTATCCTATATATATCATCTAAGGTCAAGGTAATCTCTTCAGTCGATAGTCAGAAGGTCCCTCTAACCAAATCCCATAACTTTAATAGTACCATTAATAGACTCCAATATCTATGAACTCTATGGTAGTGGCATAGTGCACCTTATCCTACCACCTCTACATGATCCTAATCTATATCTACCATCACCTCTCATAGTCATTTCAATAATGGTGGCACTCAATCCTACATGGTTAGTAATATGCATGCCTATAATCCTAGGTTTATTTATTTTCTTAATCACTAATCATATCCTCTAAGTTTTATACCCCTTCGGAATCATCACCAACCCTTCGAAGATAGACACTAATTGGTACTAGATCATCACCAATTTTAAAATCAGCATTGATCCATAACCAATCGATGATCGATCATCAAGTAATCAACATCGATCCATTATGGATCACTGCCAACTCTGGCTAACCCTTGGAAATGACAAAAACTTAAAAACTATAAAATTTAAAAAAATATTCAAAACACAAAACAATAAACAATAAAACATAGTTTACCTCATCATGTGATCATCGTCTCCATCAACCATTCCTGATAACCTCGATTGTATATATTTTACTCGAATGTGTAGATAAATGTCAATTTTTCATCTCTGGATCACATGTTATTGATTGAAAATAAGCTCTCACCCTATGGGGAATCCTATTTATATCCCTTTATGAGTGACATTGATTCTTTTGTGATCAACATTTATTCTTAGTGAATCTAATCAATCCATTAGATCAATGTTGATTTTGTCCATTTTAGATTCCTTACACTAGTTAAAAAAAAATTTCATCCTTATAGTCCCATTCTACGGCCACTTAAATTATATTTTATTACATATATCCCAGCCTTTTTTACCCAACATTATTGTCTTGTAGAAATAGATTCCCTGATGTTCCCCCATCTTTTGAGAGGTCTACATTTATTTTAGTGTCTACCCCTTATGGATCCATAAAGTGTACCCCATCTTGAGAGAAATTTTCTGTCAGGATCTAGGAAGCACAATTGATTACTTTTCTATAAGCAATTAAACACGGAATTGAACCAAAATGATTAAGTAACTAGAAACTTGAAACAACAAAGAATATGAGAAACAATACTATCTGTATTAATACTCTTCCAAAAAAGAATTACAATGAAGAGACGCCACACTCTTCCACCTTACAGGCTTCCCACACCAAGTGTTCAGTAATTCACACTCAAGAGTTATCTCTCTCTTTCTCAACCACAACTAACTCAACAACTTGAGTTGTTATCCCCTCCTTGATAGCTCCAACTGATCTCCTTGACCTTGCTTTCTTGCTTCAATGCTTTACTTGTCTTAATTACAATACATGACTCATGGGTCTCTTAAATAGGATCCCAAGCATACAATAATTAGACTTCTAATTACAATAATTAGAAACACAGACTCAAGACTTAAATTAGTCTTCAACATGCAAACACTGTCAGACCTCTTAAATTAGACGTGTCTAATTCTGAAAACACATTCTGGAAACACATGCAGAAGCATGCACATGCATAGGTGACCGACATCAGTTGCTACTAGTCTGCTCCTGACTAATCTCGGTTGATCCCTGGTCCATGCCTGACTGACATTGGCAATACTGTCGATGCTAGTTACTGGTTGAACTTAGCAACCTCCTTGATTATCATCTTGGTGAAGCTTTTAGATCCACAACTTAACAATCTACCAATTGGAGATAAAAAGCTGCACCTGTACAACAACCTCCACTAACCATATCAGGCACCTCCATCTTTAAGCTCAATTTTGAAGACCAACCACCACACATCCTGTGATGCTACACCTATCATCCAAGTCCCCTGCCACATCTGAACTTTTTGACAACTCCCACTACTTTGGAAAACTCAGGTCTGCACCAGACCTTATGTGATTTCGAACACTATTCTAAGCTTAGCTTGAACTGTCCAGCCCTTGGTGTGCATACCGATTTTGCATCCTGCATATTGAACCCTACCAACACCTTCTTCACATCAGCTCCCACTGGAGACAAAATCAACCTGTGATCTTCCATGTCTCTAGGCATACTCATGCCAAAGAATCTTGCTGCTCCCAAATTCTTCATGACACACCTCTGAACTAACTTTACCTTTATCTCAGCAACTCCCTATATATGTAATCCTGCAATAAGCACACAATACAGTAATATGATAATGTATCTAATATTACCCAACCTGGTAAAGTGAAACACAATGGTTAAACTTCCATTATACTGCAGCTTACTCAAGGCCATATACCCTGGCCTTCTGTCTCACATGTCCATCCACATGGGCGTTTGAGACTCCTTGATAGCTTGTTGTCCGTCCAACATCTGTTCCACTGACTGATCTCAGCCATCTCTCAGTCTGCACTTGACCGACATCAGTTCCATGTGACTAACCTATCTATCGATGTCGGTTCCTACTGACTGACGTCAGTTCCATCTGCCTGACACTACCGACTCTACTGGTCTGCACATGACCGACGTCAATATCTACCTGATCGACGTCAGTTCCATCTGACTGACATCGGTAATTGTGTTTTCCTGTAAGTGATGACTTTTTCACCCGTGAGCTCATCTTGGATCAAAACCCTATCCAAACTACCCTGCTCAGAATTATTCAGCCCCTGTGACTGTTCTCTATCCATCACCTCCTTCATAAACACCAAGGCTTCCCTGTTCTTGTCAAAAGCATCAAATTTCTATTTCTTATAATGAACTCGATCTATGCCCTCCGAATCTAAACTCATACCTTTTGACTCAAGAACATGCATCTCCTTCTTATTTATGTGACCAAGCCTATTAAGCCACATCTCTGAATCTACAGCTGAAGTAGATAAACCAAAAGGAGAATTAGTAATATAAATAGATAGGTAAAGCGTACCTACTTTCTTACCTCTTACTAGAATAAGTGCACCCTTGGAAACCTTCCAAGAATCCACTGTGAGGGTTATTGTGCATCCTTCATCACCCAACTTTCCTACAGAAACCAAACTCTGCTTCAGGACTGCGACATGCATAACCTCCTTCAACACCCATGTGTTGCCCGTCTATAATTCCAGCTGCACTTTCCTTTTGCCAACCATTTGACAAGGCGTACCATCCCCTAAATAAATCTCTCCAAAGTCTCCCTGGACATACTCATGGAACAAATCTCTATTTGGGGTTGCATGAAAAGAAGAACCAGAATCTAAACCCCATGATTCTAGCTGACTATCCAAAGAAAGTATGAGAGCATCATGTGCCATAATACCTGCATCTTTTGCTTCTTCATTACCTTCATGTTGATTTTCTTTATCCTTCAACCAAAAATCTTTCTTTGTGTGTCCTTTCTTTCCACAAAACTAGTAGGTAATACCTCCATTTCTGGATTTGGATCCCTTTTCCATCTTTGACCTTGATTTCCCTTGCTCGATCTTCTCTCTTTGCCTTCCCCTGCTTTCAGCACTTAAAGCATTCCCTGATGATTCACCTATGCTTTTCTTGTGAATATCTTCATTCAAGATTACACTAAATACGTCATCAACTTTTAAGATTTTAGAAGCAGACGTAGTATTATTTACTGCCATTACCAAACTCTTCCAACTTTCAGGTAATGAGCATAAGATTAAGAGAGCTTTTATTTCATCATCAAAAACAATATTGACTAAATTTAACTGGTTTACCAAACCATGGAAATCACTAAGATGGCTATATACTGATCCACCTTCTTGCATTTGCAAAGTAAATAGTTGCTTCATAAGAAATACCTTATTTGAAGCTGAGGGCTTTTCATATAAATTTGCCAAAGATTCTATCAACTCTTCCGTTGTCTTACACTGTGATAAGTTGGAAACCACAGACGATGCAAGGCTCAACCTTATGGATCCCAGAGCCTTCCGATCAAGAACATTCCATTCTTCATCCTTCATGTCTGTGGGCTTGCATGCAACCCCACCCAATGGTAAGTACAAATCTTTCTGATACAAATAATCTTCTATCTACATCCTCCAATGTTGATAATTCTTGCCATTAAAATTCTCCATTCGTAGCTTACTTTCTTCTGCCATTACTGTACTCCCACTCAATCAGAAACCCCTGAGAATGCCCTGTAATCAAACAATAACCTGCTCCCTGCAATCTTAGCTCTGATACCACTTTGTCAGGATCTAGGAAGCACAATTGATTACTTTTTTATAAGCAATTAAACACAGAATTGAACCAGAATGATTAAGTAACTAGAAACTTGAAACAACAAAGAATATGAGAAACAATACTATCTATATTAATACTCTTCCAGAAAAGAATTACAATGAAGAGATGCCACACTCTTCCACCTTACAGGCTTCCCACACCAAGTGTTCAGTAATTCACACTCAAGAGTTATCTCTCTCTTTCTCAACCACAACTAACTCAACAACCTGAGTTGTTATCCCCTCCTTGATAGCTTTCGCTGATCTCCTTGACCTTGCACCTTACAGATCTCCTTTACCTTGCTTTCTTGCTTCAATGCTTTACTTGCCTTAATTACAATACATGCCTCATGGGTCTCTTAAATAGGATCCCAAGCATACAATAATTAGACTTCTAATTACAATAATTAGAAACACAGACTCAAGACTTAAATTAGTCTTCAACATTCAAACACTGTTGGACCTCTTAAATTAGACGTGTCTAATTCTAGAAACGTGTTATGGAAACACATGCAGAAGCATGCACACGCACAGGTGACCGACGTCGATTGCTGCTAGTCTGATCTTGACCGACGTCAGCCGATCCCTGGTCCGTACCTGACCGACGTCGGCAATGCTTTCGATGCCGGTTACTGGTTGAACTCAGTAACCTCCTTGATTAGCATCCTAGTGAATCTTTTAGCTCCACAACTTAACAGTGTCTCTAGGTAGTGCACATGTACCATGAACATTGGATTCTTTGATCATCCCACCCTAACCTTTTCACTCTTGACTGCACTTGATTGAGCTTGCATGTTTGTAGTTGTGACAATCCATTACATATTTGCCTTGGGATAAACCTATTTGGATATCCTATATCTTGTTAGTGCATCATTATACTTCATGCTTATCCTTATATCTTGGATGATCATTTTATATATACTTTATACATTACCACCTCATTTTCAAACCCATATCTACCTCATCATCATTGTCTAGCTCTCGATTTGAGAGGGATACCTCCTCATATAAACTTGGGTCATTGGACCCATCCTATTTTTTTATCTCATGATACGTTATCATAAATCACTCAATAAAAAGGGGTAAATGTAAATATTAAAAATTTACAAAATTATATTATGAATAAATGTGTCTTACCCCTTCCCCATCCTTTTTTACCTTAGGTAATCTAATTTTACCATCTACCATCTTACTTTGTGCAATTACTCTTACTAATTAGTATTTACCTTGGTAACCAATTAAGCCTCCCTAAATCTAGTAAAATCCCCCCAAGTTTATTAGAAGTAAGTTGTTTTAACATCTTAAAAACCTCTCCCTAGTTGAACCTCATTAAAAACAACCTAGACTAAGTTTAACCCCATGAATTGGAGTTGTTTGAATGAACAAGGTAAACTTAGATTGGATCAACATTGATCCCTATGATCATCATCGATCTTGTTAGGATTGAGATATATTTATACTCAAACCATCCTAAATTTCAAGGATCTTGAATTTGCACACTATAATACTATATAAATTATCCTAGAATACCTACAAAATAATTCAACACTTATCTCACTCAGTCAAAGGTTAATCACATCCTTACCAATGTGATCATTATCTATAGCATGAGAAGCATTTCAGAGGTAAGTATACTATTTGTTTGAGTGTATTCTGATTACGGTATTGTCTATTTACGTTATTCTTACTACTCTAAGTCTGGTTAGATAATAAGTAAATTATACCTAAGTCATGTAGAATTCCTTAAAACCCACCTTTAGGCCCCATCCTAAGATTTCTAGACCCATTATCTAGATTGACGATGATTCCTCATACGATCAACATCGATTATATAATCAATACCAATTGTGAGATAATCAACATCAATCCCTATGTTTTTTAGTTTATGTATGCAATCTGAATCTAGTTTAATAATCCTAAGTAATTTTAATTTATTATTTCTAGTCTACAAATCATGAATCTTTATTTATAGATGACATTGCCAGGAGTTATACATGGCATGGTTTCAATTCATGACTTACCCATAGTCCCTCACCCATATTCATAGATCAACATGATATCTCTTTTGAGTTAAGACTATGTGCAATTGGCTTTGCCCCTACTCTTGAAGCAGTCACTAAACAATTATAAGTAATACAAGAACAATAATATTTAGCTATAGATTATTGGAATGAACACTTTGATAACTTATATGTAGTAGATTAATTTGTTTCATTTTAGTATCACATCTTATCATATTCTTTGTTGTAATTTCTATTATTACATTTTTCACTTAATTGCTTACAATAATAGACTGACATCCCATTTAATAAGTTTACCACTTTATGGAACTGATCTTACATCAAGGAATCCACTTATCTATCTTATTAATCAATACTCATCCAAGTTATCTCTTATGTGAAGGTAATCCTTCCTATCCAAAAAGGATATACCACTTTGTTTGATCAATAGTGCACAACCTCCATCATAGCTATCCCTTAAAAGCATTGTATCATTTTTATTTTTAGTAAGTTTTTTTATTAAGAAAAATGAATGAAAAAATACTAAAACAAGAAGAAAAATCCACATATGAGAGCATAGATATGGATAGAGATTGGAAAAGTAATTTAGAGATGGAAGAGAGTGAGAAGTCTCTCTCTCTCTCTCTCTCTCTCTCTCTCTCTCTCTCTCTCTCTCTCTCTCTCTCTCTCTCTCTCTCTCTCTCTCTCTCTCTCTCTCTCTCTCTCTCTCTCTCTCTCTCTCTCTCTCTCTCTCTCTCTCTCTCTCTCTCTCTCTCTCTCTCTGTGTGTGTGTGTGTGTGTGTGTGTGTGTGTGTGTGTGTGTGTGATAATTTAGCATAAACCAATTAATATTTTATTAATCATTGACCCACAATCAAGGCAAATATTTTGTATCTAATACCCAATTTACAAAATTTTATAGTCACTATGTTGGATTTATGGTGACCTAAATCTAATGGTGGGATTAGATTTGCCTTTTGGAAACCTGAGGTGAATTTTACTCTTGGAAACCAAATGTGTCATGGATTTGGTAACCATGCATATTAATCTAATAAGATTAATTATGGATACATTTACATCATTTTTTTTCATATTTATGTGAGATATATTAGTGTGTATGTCTAGTGATGTGATCAAATGTTGTATGCAAGAGTAACTGAGTTAAATACAAAAAATGGTTTGTTTTCGAGTAGAACTAGAAAGTGATACATATTGGTATTAGAACATGGTTTGAAACATATTGGCATTTTGGGAAAACCTTGTAGTTTTATTAAGTTGCATTAATGATATTATTTGGATTTATTAGATGTAGATTTTTTCTCCCTCATTAGTTGACAATCTTATATCTTATACTTTTAGGTACATGAGATGCATCATAATAGGAAAAGATGTGGTAAATACCATGACCTAGTGATTGAATTAGTCTTATCTATGGGATCATTCATACAATGTCAAGAGGTGATGCATCCTAGACTTGTTGATTTTGATATATTTGTAGTGCCTGGATATCTATGGGGGAAATGCTTCCAAGGTATTAAATTTTAAAAGAATGATATCATGACAAAAGTAAATCTCATTAGTATTCATTAATAAATTTTTTGCATTGTATCCTCATCATTGTTTTTTATGACATAAAAATAAAAAATAATATCATGATAAGCATGACACTCAAAAATGATCATTGGGAACTAATAATAGATACATGAACCCCTAAATCTATTGGTGATCAACCAAAACAAGTCCATAAATGTTTTTCATGATGTGGACATGATGAAACTTGCATTATTTCCACCAATAAAAGGTGGCACGTCTCAGACAATATTGAGTGATTCATTTGTAATGAACCACACTACGTGTGATAATGTTTGTGGAATCAATATTCCACACTAGTCCAAGATCAACATAATATTTCCATAATCATTAGATCTTCACAATAGTTAAAGGACACCAAGTTGAGCACCAAGCCACCATGTTTGAAACTGTAGGTAAGATTGGCTCTACTAATGTCTCTATGTTAATATACCATGGTGCCACTAGTTGTTTTATTTATCCTAAAATTTTAGAATGGTATGGCTTAGAAATATTTCATAAAATGTCATGGGAAACATAAAGATGGATTTTGGTGCAAAACAATCCAATATTTTTATGGTAAAAATTTGTATTTTGAATTTGTGGAACTTTGTGACCAAAGTTTATTTTTACGACATCACATTATGATCTTACGATGAAATTATTGGTATAGATTGTTTGGGTATAAATTAATAAAATATTAATTTATTCAAGAAGCACATGAATTATCTTGATGATAATGGTTAGGCAACATAGATTTTTGGATTCATGAGACCTATCTCCTTGATATTTATAATTTTTATGGATTTTAAAGCTATGTTTAAGGAACCAATGTGAAATACATAATCAATAAATATTATATAATATGGTAATGGACCTTATTTATATGATTTATCAACTTCACATGAGTTTACAAATTTATTTCCTAGATAATTTCCTAAATTTCCACCTGAAAGGGAGAATGATTTTTCATTTATATGGTATTGGTACCGAGCACAATTCTAAGGCTACATGTAGGATGACTAATCCAAGATTATGCAAATTATGGGTACAACTATAGGAATTAATTGATAAAAGTGAATTAATATGTAACGTATCCCCATGTGTAAATCTTATGATTTTTCTTTTAAAAAAAGATGCTTCAATTATATTTATATTGATTATATTTAGTTGAACAAAGCAGTGATCAAGAATAGATATCCCTTTGCAAGGATCAACGATTACTTTTTTAAATGAGAGGAACATGTATTTTATCCAATATAGACATGATATCATGATACGACTAATTTAGAATCAAAGAGAGTAGAATATCAAAAAAAATGAAATCGGTATTCACTATGAGATCTTACCATATCATTAGGCATTTAAAATGCACCAGTTGTGTTCATGAGAGCCTCATGAACAATGTGTTCTGAAGGTACCTAGTTTACTTTTTTATAATTCTCCTTGATTGTATTCTAATATATTAAGGAGCGAAAGAGGAACATAGATGGTGTTTTTTAAAAACATAAATTTTTAAGAGAGAAACAACTATATGGAAAATGTCCAAGTGCATATTCTTTGAGAGATAAGTGTAATATTTGGGTCACATAAATTTTAGGAAAGGCATAGAAGTATATCTAGAAACAATTAAATCAATTATAGAGTGTCCCACACCATATAATGTGACATAAGTCTATATATTTATGAAATTAACAATATATTAGTGAATAATTTCTCATAAATTGAAGCACCCATCACTTTCATATAGAGAAATTGGAATACATTTTTTTTGGACAAAGCATTTTGAAGCAACATTGTATAATCTCATTAAGGTATTGGTGATAACACTCATATTAGGAATTCCATATATGAGTAAGGATTTCCTTGTATGTATATATGCATCCATAGAATGGCTAGGTGGAGTTTTAATGCAAGAATGTAGAGTTATTACCTATGAGTAGACAAAATTGAAGAACCATGAAATTAACTATCAAACTCATGATTTATTTTTTTGGTTGTGAATGCATTGTAAATGTGGATATATTATGTAATCAGTGTAAAATTTGTGCTTGAAACTAATAACTTGAGTTGAAAACATATATTCACATAATGTAATTTGCATGTGAAACATAGGCATTATATTAAATTTATAGTTGAATGTGAATTTTAAATATCCTACATCAAAGGAAAATATTAAAAAGTGATAGAAATGCTTAGCATAAGGAGACATTTATGATTTTTGTTGATTGATTAAGATAGCTTGTGAAGATGCATTTTAGAGTTGAAAAAATAAGATTTGTGGTAGGCTAATATGATATCAATAGTTTGGAAACAATGATTTTAGAGGTCAACCCAAGTTTAGAGACCACACCATGAAAATTGATGGAATTTCAATATATCAACGCCGCATGTGTATGCCTAGTGGTGGCGATTTGAGATATATAATTATGTCTGAGGTGCACAAAGCCCTTATTCCTAAATGTTTTGATGAAACAAGTTTGATTCAAAGATATGAATCTTATATTAGTTTATTAAGATTAAATGGAAGTTACTGAGTATGTTATATAATTTTTAGAGTGCCAAAATTTGAAATAAGAACATAGACACCTAACTAGATTATTATATCCTCATGACATTATCGCACAGAAGTGTGGCATGGTATCAATTAATTACATTTTTTTTGGGGTTCCAATGACTAACATTATGCATGATTCCATAAGTTGATTTTTGGAAATGTTACAAAGATGCATGTCATGGATCAATAGACTCACTGGGAAAACTATATACCCTATATAACTCCCTTGAGCTGAAATAAATATGAAGACCATGTTTGGAATTAACCTGACATAGTAAATTAAATAAAAGAGAAAGTTTTGTAGATTTGATTACATTGTAATCAGGTCTAGGACCAAAATAAGTAATATTCTAAATTGCACGTGACATATAGATTTTTTTTATGGAAAATAATATCATTACACATTAAACACCTTAAAATCACAATATAAATTAGATACAAACCAAATTTGTCACTACATTTTACATGACTATTTGAGATCTTATAATGACTTGGCCTAGTTTCTTACGAGATTTCCTTACCAACTAACATGTGTAGGATGCATGATGTTTTTCATATATTTTGTATTGAGGAACTATGTACATAACCCATCAATTGTTATTAATTAGTATAAATATATATGGATGAATATTCATTTAGGTAGAGCTCATAAGCATCCTCGACCAAAATTTGCTTTGATCTCGATTCTCTATAGTTGATCAAATAAAGTTCTAGTGCGATAAGTATATTCCAAGTTATTCTAATTTGGAATATTCTCCTAAGATATAACATTTATATCTTCATTTTTTTCTCTTGAAACTTTAGTGATGAGGTTTAATAATTCCCCCCTTCGAGGGGTGGGTGGGGCATGGAGAAAATGTAGTGACCCACTATGAGGCCCTACTTTATGGACCCATGGGAGTCTTCTTTGATCTATTATTATATTTTTTTCCTTTGTGGACATATAGTTTTCTCCATCACTTTAAGATAATCTTATTAATAAAATTTATATGTTGGGAAGCATATAAATACACATGTGGGTGCATGTGTGTGTGTGTGTGTGTGTGTGTGTGTGTGTGTGTGTGTGTGTGTGTGTGTGTGTGTGTGTGTGTGTGTGTGTGTGTGTGTGTGTGTGTGTGTGTGTGTGTGTGTGTGTGTGTGTGTGTGTGTGTGCATGCACACTAGTGCTTGTATTTATGTGTGTATGTGCATCTTATTTATTTGTGTGATCTTATACTTATATCACTCATGAATGTAAAAATGATGGTGTGGTATCTATTTTACATGTGATATGGTGATTTCCATTTTAGACTATGCTTTCCTTTATTATGATTGAAATTATGATTGTTGGATCTAATCAATACCTACATATAATGAATTAAAAAATCAAAATTAAGATAACATGTAATACATAATTTCAAAAAATATGAAATAGATTTACTCATTATGACTGGGGTTTTGACTTTTAAAAATACTGTAATGAGGAAGGAGGATGTAACTAGTCAAGGGTGTGTTTAATTTAGAGGATCTTAGATATATTAATCCTAGTTATAAATATTTAATATGGATGTAAAGGCACTAACTATGGAAGATTTCACAATTCCTTTAGCCACACTATCCCATCTTGTGGGGTACATTGAGAGTAACTTCCTAAGAATAATGAAATAATGGTGTACTACAATAATAAATAACTGAAGGCTTCCTATGGTTCAAAATAAAATCCTAGAAATTTTTTATATATTTTTTGAAGTAGTTATAAATTAAAATATGCATATAGTTTTGCTTAATGGCTTGACTATTATAGTAATACCCCTTACATTATAGTGTAGGAAATCTACTAACCACTTTGTTGAGAGTAAAAACTCCTGTGAGTTTTAAAACAATCCACACACAATTTTTAGGAAAACAAGACAAATACAAAATGAAATTAGAAAGTAGAGGCTATAAAAAAAATTGAGTTTATCAATATGTTTTCCCTTATTTTAGATAAAACACTAAGAAATAATTTTTTTTTAATGTATTATATAGGTCTAAGACTAGAAATATCATAATGCAAAAGATATAAAACATTAAATTATTCATATTTTGACAAATATAATAAATACAAAAACTTATACATGTTTAAAACACTATGAATTAATAATACATAGCCTGCACATTAATCTATGATGACTGATTGACTTTAAAATCAAAAAAATATATATGATTGTGTAGGTTTAGTATAAAAATCAACAACAAAAAATTATTTTGGACAATCTAATGTAAGTAGATAGTGGAATAGTACACTCTAATCTATCGACTACATACTTGTCTCAGTTGACTATGACAAACAATAAGTAGGAAAACATAGTGAAATTAATTATTTGGAAATTATAGAATAGAAATAAACATAGAAGATATTTTTTGACAACAGAGCATTATGTAAACAGTGGCTCAATGCGTCTGAGTCTATTGAATATTTTTTGGGGGCTGAATATGTATCCAAACTAATCTAGCTAATGAGAAATATTATATATTACACTTAGGGGTTTTCCACATGGAAATCATTTTATGTATTATCTTATCATTGAAACCCTTAGGTCACTTTAATAGCTTTAAAACCTAAAAGAAAAAAACACATAGTTGAATAGGATAAAATGACCTCAATCAGCCCCTTGATGATTGCATGTTTCCTACGTATCTAATACTCAAATGAGGGAAACCATTCCCACATAGTTCTCCCACTTAGAGTGAGTGTGAAATTATTCCTATTTGACTATGTGTATGTAGCTATAAAATGGATTTGATACTTGAAATGATAGATCTTGACATTTTTTAGAGGAATCTTGACTTAGATTATGACTGTTCGTATGAATAACGTAAAATATGGAAAAAAAAGGTATTTTTTTTAAAGGTTCATAAGTGTAATTTATGTTTATGCCAAGTGAAAACATGTTGCATAAATTAAATACTTTTGACATGTAGTTATAAGTAAATATTTTTGAAATTTTCTATATCTAACCGTATGAAGCATGATGGTATACCCAAAAGGATGATTTGAAATTTGGAAACTATTTTTTATTTAGTGAAGGATGCAATTGGCCCAAGTGGATAATGGAATAGTGCACTAGTGTATTCTTAGAGTAGACCTATCTAGAAAAACAAATATAATTGTGTTTTCTACGAAACATTCTAAAGGTGATTTTAGATAACTTGAGAATTTAACATTGAAACTTTTGTATATAGTAATAATGGCAAAATAAGGGTCAAATCTACATATAGATGAAAGGCTTAGAGGAATGGAGAATAATATTCACACAATTGAGTTAAAGTCTTTTGGTTTATAAGGCATAAAGAATTATAATTTTCAATCACCTATGACCAAATTTGTGTGTCTACATTAGTATATCCTAGGTTTTGATCTTATGTTTACCTTTTACATGCTTTCACTAAAATGATACATGACCCTTCAAAAAAATTCATGAGAACTTGAATTTTTTTATATAATCCATACTCTCATAATAAAAATAAATCTTTAATTTAGTGATCTAATCAATGAGCTATCCAAGATACAAACTCCCTAAATAACTAGGGTTTTTCGACCTTATCTTGCTATTCAAACTCATAATTGTAGGAAATAATATATCCTCCATTCTTCTACTAGTTATTTTTTTTTACATCTCATGCAGTTATTTTTGAGCTTCATTATATATTTTATCTTCCATTTCAACACATCAACATTGTATGGTCTCCATAGCCACTAAACAGGGTTGTATTTATCTCCTTAACTTAGCCAAGTTTATAATTCATGGCATTCTTGGTGCTCTTCTAGGAAAACCTCCTTTGTGTGATAATTCCCTTCCTTGAAATCAATAATAACTACTAATCCTTATACATAACATGTTTCTAGTTGAAATATACCTTCACTACTTTCTACCCACACTTGCAAATGTGAAAAACATACTGGAATCAACAAGAGTTTCATGCACTCACCTACAACCTCGATAACTTTAATTTTATACTAACTGATGCAACCACGAATAGGGGGATCCAATCAAAGATAAACTTATATGACACAACCCATGGATTCACACAAATAATGGATTGACTTCCAGTCCTTGTACATAGAAAAAATAAAATAAAAAATGAATATCTTATTAACTCAAATGAGGAATAACAACTTGCATATACCTAAAATCTAATTAAAAACATTCTAATCTAAATGTGAAATTAAAATAATATTTAATGAGATGCGTCATAAAATATCTCAATATTTCAGTTTATGGCTTGGATAAACATTCACTTAAACCAATCTTGGTTCTCTCTCTCTCTCTCCACCCACACCTCTCTCCAACATATGGTTATATTTATATAGATACATCACCCACCTACAAACATTAATTATCTCAAATTACTCGCCTACCCATACCAAAATAATTAAATGCTTAATATGTTCCTAATGCCCATAACACTTCACTACATGATAATTAATCACAACACATCTCTATGTTACACTTAAATAGCTCAATGTCCAACCATTAAGAAATTATTAGAAAGTAGAAATGAACCTTCTTCTAGATGTGAGATAACCATTGCCTATTTTATGTTTCAAATTCCATTCAATTATATCTTCTAACTAGTTGGGCACTCACTAACTACATAAGATCACACTATACTTCTAAAGGTATGTACTAACATTGTGTGTCGAAGAGAATGCACTCATGTCACCCATTACAAGCCAAAGTCAAAGCATTTGTACATAAAGTGTGGGTGTAGAAGTTAATTCGTAAGCTTGTGAAAAATATTTCCAATCATATCTCTACACACCAATACTTCGTTGCAATATATCATAATATTTATAATTCAAAGCTACACTTTATTACTCTAACATTTTAAACTTTAATTTCACTTAGATACATGGAACTTCTGACTCAATGCACAAACTTCATAGCAACTCTTAAACAATGTTACAAAAATATTTTTAAGTTACTTCAAACTCAAGTCCTTATTCATTACTTGTTCCAATAAATGCACATTAACATCAATATATAGAACTATGTTTGTGCATACATAATGGATAGGAAAGACACATCGATATAATTTTGTGCAAACATATAATTGTGTACAACATTGTAAATTGCTTATTTCTTTTGAACCTAAATGTTCTTGAATCACACTTTCAATTTCTCTTTATGCAGATTTTTGATATTTTCATTATTGTATTTATTATATTCATATCATATATGTAATCTATGTTTATTTTAGGTGGTTGGTGTAGTGTTTTGAACACTTGTGTTCTCTCCACATAAGACACCTAATACCAACTAAGCAAAGTAATAATTTATTGCATTTTAATGGTAGATTTTATAAAATGCTTTGATAATTATTTTTTATTATCTCTCTTTCAATGGTCATGTTCAATATGGGGTCTCCATGATTTCTCATTTCATTTATTTTTACATACAAAAGGTGGGTATAATTTGAGGCAATTCATGAATAAAGATGATAACTCTCCTAAAATAGTGGCAAAGACATACCACCTTCCACACTCATTGAGTTAAATGTTAGTGCCCAAATATTCTACACCCTCATCCATAAGGACGACTAAAATATTCCCATCACCATATCTCCCTATAAAGGCTCAATCAAATCCGAATATGAGGATTGCATTATATATTTAAAACTAAGTTTCTTACCTTATCTTCATGTGATGAATAAACATGGTTATGTCATGGATTGTAATAGAGCATGATTTTAATTTAACATGTCTTAGTAATGCTACATGATTTACTATGGTAATCACTAGACAAATAGATCCACTAATTTATCTTACCTCTCTAAGAATGCCTCTCTATGATGATCTTATTGGTCAACCTCATTACATTCTCTTGCCTTGACTATCTCATCAACTTATGCCCTCATTAAAAATAGTATATAATTATTTTATTGTACACCTTCAAGGTATAAATACCTATGTGTACTACACTCCAATAACATTTAAGAATATAATAACTGATTAAATAATAGTTGTAAGTTTTAGATCATAGTTTTTGTGCTAGTATCTGCATTATTTGTATCTTTATTATCAAAAACACAAAAATCTTTTATATGTATTTTAATTTCAATTCAAAATTAATAATGCTAAGCTGAATGAATATTCTTATGGGATATGATCAACTAGAATCTTGTTATTTTGTTTGCTTTATCTAGATAATGAAATTGTTTATTCTTTTATGTTACATGTGTGAATTTCCATAGCAAAATAGTATTTTTGTAAGCATTTATTTTTTATTTCATATTAGATGGTTGCATTTGGGAAGGAAAATATCTTGATGATGTTGCTAAAATTGATAAGGACAATATGTTTATGGTCTTTATTGGTTGGATACTAATAACCCTCGAGAGTCAAACAACAAAAATTACTAAGAATTAAAATAGTTCAATATTATATTAAAAAAATTAATTTTCTGAATGGAATTATAAAAGGACATAATCATAATAATATTGTAAACTTATTTTTTATGCTTGGAAATAAAAATTATGAGCCTCCAAATATGTGGTTCATCATGGTAGATATCTAATGACAAAAAAATATTATTCATTTTATGCGAAATTTCAATTTCAAAAGCATTATGTTTCCACCCTACATTGTTTTATCAGTCCTTTTGAGAGGTTCAAACTTGTCCTAGAAAATCAAATCATAAATTTTATTTATTTTTTTCAATTAAAATCTTAGTATTTCTTCCAACTTTTCATTACAGAGATTTGCATGAATATATATTCTCTAACTTGAAACTAAGTCTAACGTTTCAACTTTAGTCTTAAATGGAATATTTGTATCTAGACCCCTGTCACACAAGGTATCTTAACTACTTGATATTTTCATATTTGATGAAAATTGACATTATTTAGTATTAATATGTCATTTCAATTTTTACATATATTATACATGATTTATCAATCGATCAAAATGAAGAATCACAAATTCAAATTCTACCTTTCGAAGAATTCATTGACAAGTCACACTCAGTGCTCTTACATGCATATCTCGTATTTGGTGATTTTAATTTAGGGATTTAATTGACAAATACTCTTTTAGATGGATTACCACAACTTGGATAGTTGGATTCTTCTCCCCATTTGCATAATTGGAAATGGATGATATCACTAATTTGTATAGATTATAGTGCTCTTACATGCATATCTCATATTTGGTGATTTTAATTTGGGGATTTAATTGACAAATACTCTTTTAGATGGATTACTACAACTTGGCTAGTTGGATTCTTCTTCCCATTTGCATAATTGGAAATGGATGATATCACTAATTTGTATAGATTATTCATTTTGACCTACTGGGCATCTCTCCATCAAAGTAACGATGAATAATTTTCATTGAAGAAGACAAATCTCTCCATAAAAAATCTTATCCACACTAAAATTTCCATGAGGAATGCATCCATTTAAAATTCATCAAATCCACTACTTTCTCTTATCTCTCTAAGAACGCATGTCTTAGAGCTTATAATTATGTCGGTGATGTTCCTATTGGTCAACCTCATGACATTCTCTTAACTTAACTATCTCATCAACTAATGCCTTCATTGACAACAATGGATAATTTTTTTATTTTACACCTTCAAGGTTTAAATACTTATGGGCACTTCACTCCTGTAGAATTCAAAACATAGAAACTAAAGAAACAATAGTTGTAAGTTTTAGATCATAGTTTTTGTGCTACCATTTGCATCACAAAAATATTTGATATGTATTACAGTTGTAATGCAAAATAAATAAAGTTAAGTCTAACAAAGATGTTTTTTAAGTTATGTTCAAAGATAATATTTTTATTTTATTTTTTTTATTTGGGTAATTAAATTTTGTATTATGTTATTTAGATGTATGATTTTCTATAATATTTTTTTTAGAGATTTGTTTTATATTTTAATTAAATGGTTACAATTAGAAAATAAAATTTGTAGATGATGTGCCTATTATTGATAATGACAATCTCTTTATGGTATTTATTGGTCAAATACTAACACCTCTTATGAATCAAACAAAAATAATTATTAAACCTTCAAAAAAAATTAATGTTATTTTTTATTTTATAATATTTAACAATATTAAAAATAATAATTATTTAAATATAATTATAGAATAACCTAATCCTAATAATAGTGCAAACTTATTTTGTATGGTTGAAAATAAAAATAGGTGGTCTCCAAAACCCTCTAGTGCATCATGGTGCATAACTAATGAAAACATTTTCATTCATTTTTTCGTACAAGTCCAATTTCAAAATCATTTTTTTCCACCCTACTTTGTTTAATCAATCTTTCCAAAAGATTCAAACCCATCTTGTAAAATGAATTTTGATATTTTTTTAATCAAAATTTTTTAATTAAAATATAAATATTTCTTTCAATTTTTTGTCGGGAGGATTGATTGAATATCTATCTTTTAACTTGAAAGTTTAAATTTGTTACTGAATGTAATATTTATGTCTACACCTCTCTTACACGGAGCATTTTATTTCGCTAATATGTTTTATTTTCGACCAAACTTGATTTTAGTCACTATTAAGATGTCATTTTGAATTTTATATATGTTGTTCATGATTGCCGAATCAATATGAAACAAAACAAAAATCTTGAGAATGAAAAATGACATTTTCAAATTTTACTTTCTGAAGAAGATTAATATGTTTCATTTTCGATCAAACTTGACTTTAATCATTATTAAAATGTCATTTTAAATTGTATATATGTTGTCCACAATTGCCGAGTCAATGTGGAAAAAGAAAAAAAAAAACAGTCTGAAAAATGAAAAATAACGTGTTCAAGCACCGAAAA
Organism: Torreya grandis; assembly: GCA_037957365.1. Classification (NCBI taxonomy): domain Eukaryota; kingdom Viridiplantae; phylum Streptophyta; class Pinopsida; order Cupressales; family Taxaceae; genus Torreya; species Torreya grandis. Next base: position 674,326 of record JARHVA010006390.1, on the reverse strand, counting down.
GTTAGGCTTAGCACTCGCATACATGTATCTCGTATTTGGTTGTTTTACTTTAATGATTTGATTAATAGATACTCTTTTAGATGGGCTCCCACAACTTGCGTAACTGGATTCTTCTCCCCATTTTCATAATTATATAGATTATTCAACTTGACCTTCCAAGGCATCTCTCCGTCAAAGTAGCGACCAAGAATTTGGTAAATTACACGGAATACGGGGATTTGATTGATATCAACTCTTTTAGATGGACTCCCGCAACTTGGGTAGCTGGATTCTTCTTCCCTCTTGCAGAATTGGAATCCGACAATTTCATTGATTTGTATAGTTTATTCAACTTGGGTAGCTGGATTCTTCTTCCCTTTTGCAGAATTGGAATTCGACAATTTCATTGATTATTCAACCTGTCCTACAAGGCATCTCTCAAAGTAGCGACGAAGAATTGTCAGGGAAGAAGACCACGAAAGACAACCAAAAACAAAGTCGATGCCGTATAGCTGCCGGGCTGCTGAAATTTCCACGAGGAACAACTCCGTTTAAAATTCATCAATTATATTGAGGAGAACTGGTCAATACGATGTGTTGTATATATATCATCTTGAATTCTCTGGCCGAATATCGTTCCCAGAATCTTTTCCTATGCTAAAGAAGCATTTTCTGAACTCCTAAGCATTGTAATACTTCTTTGTATGGCATGTTCATAGCATTTTATTATTAGCTTTTCCTTTTCCTCTAATTACAGCAGCTATTTTCCTTGGAGCCCAGTCAAGTATTTTTTATTATTGAATTTCAGTCGAATGTCTGATAACACTATTTTTTTTTTTTAATTAAAATTATACAGGTGCCACCATGAACTCCACAAGTTTAATCTTGTTAGGGATGACGATTTTTTCTGGATTATCGATCTCCACATGTTCGCACCCAAATGGTAAGGTTGCTGTTATTAAGTGCTGATTTTACTTCCACTCTGCAAATTTTTTACACAAATTTTGTAGAAACAGGTCCAAAAATAATAATAAAACCCATAACTGCTGCTGCAAACAGGGCAAAACAGGGCAATGACTGAAAAATAGAAATTATATTAATCTAAATTAAATTCTATCCGATTCAATCCGATGCATTTCAATGTGCAGTTTGCTTGTGCATATTTACATATTTATAGGTTTACGATACATATATAGGAGATCTCTAACTTTTATGTAGATGAAAAAAAAATCTTCTAGAAACCCCATGTAAAAACAAGGTTGAAAAATAATAATAAAAAACGTAACTGCTTCTGCAGACACGGCAAACAACAGGGCAATGACTAAAAAATATAAATTATATTGATATAGCTTATATTCTATCCAATACAATCCGAAATATTTCAATCTGCAGTTTGGTTGTGCATATTTACATATTTATAGATTTGTCTTTCAACTAGAAACTCCCCTTTTCTGGAAGATTCCGTAATCTAGCATGTTCTAATTTTTAGAATATTCTTTAACCTAGAATGTTCCATTTTCTGGAATCTTCAAATTGTTGGAATGTTCTAGACAATCTTACTTTCCTAACAAATTTGATATCTGTGCAGGGTTTCTAAATATCAACTGTGGAGCTACAGAGAATAAAACTGGGGATAACGATCTACTGTGGATTTCAGACTCCCCTTTTATTAAAAATAGGACCATTTTCCCGTTGCATCAATTGACAAACACTGCGTTCCAGTATCTCTCGTTAGCCTATTTCACAAATCTGGCAGTAAATAAATATTGCTATCAGCTCCCTGTAATATCTGGTCTACGTTACCTAGTAAGAGCTAAGTTTTATAGTGGTGCGTTTGATCATGGAATCCCTTTCTCTAATTTCTTTGATCTATATATTGGGAGATTCAGATGGACCAGTGTCGATCTGTCCACATTGCAAAAAGGTTATTTCCGTTATTATGATATCATCATGACGGCCGAAAGAGATAGAATCCCTTTATGCCTAACACCGAATTCCGAAACAGAGCCCGCTCATTATCTCTTCATTTCAACTATTGAGTTGCGGCCATTAAAAACTGTCATGTATAATAACAATACGGATTTCAAAGAGGAGGCCTTGCTTGTCATTGGTCGTACGAATTTTGGGACATTTGATTACAACGATTTACAGTAAGTTCCCTTACGGCCGAATGAGATAAACATTAATTTAAGGATAACATATTCATAGATTTTATACTGAATTTCCTCCATTGTTTAGTTTTTACTGTTTTTAATCTTAACAAATTGTGATAAAACTCAATGTTAATGTAATGGTAGATATCCAAATGATACCTACGATCGTATTTGGAAGCCGTATTATTCATCATCATCAATGACAGATCCCAGCTTCCAGGAATCATTGGCGGACGGGCTATGGAACCAACCGCCTGTAGGTGTATTACGAACTGCTTTTCAAAACGGGACGGACAACACAGCAATAAAATCGGCATTTACACATCCCTATAATACCCTTCCTGCAGATTCTTATTATGTTGCACTTTATTTCTGCAACATAAATAATATGTCAGGGAACAGCACATTCCAAGTCTTTCTTAACGATCATCAAGTTGGAGACACGATTAATCTTTCATTCGGCAATTGTCAGACTACGCATTACAACTTAAATCTAAGCGAAACTGACACCGTTCTAGACTTGCTTTTAAGTCCTTCCGAAGGATCAGAAAATGGACCATTTATAAATGGAGGAGAAGTTTACAAAGTATTGGATATACAGAGTGCGACACACGCTGGTGATGGTAAGTCTCTAACTCAAGAAACTCACCATTGATGAAACATTCAATGTTGTATAAATGGTAACCTAACATAGCGTTTGCGCTTAATATTGTTGAACACAGTACTTGCTATTCATAAAATAGCAGAGGTTATAAATGTGCCAGATGATTGGGCTGAAGGAGATCCATGTTTCCCAAACGCTTACGGAATAACTTGCAGCAATGATGACCCTCCGCGAGTGATTGTCCTGTAAACATCTCTCTACGAGCTTTTTGCTACTGAATGAATTTGCAGTTCATTGTGTTATTTTTCCTCATAACAGCTAGTAACATATATTATTTCAATTTCTTCCCAGAAATCTAACAAGCACGGGTCTAAAAGGCAACATACCTCCGATGGTAGCAAACTTAACAGCATTAGAACAGTTGGTAAGTTTCATCTAGTTTTAACAGGTTTAAATAGTATTTATATTAAAAATGTCTTAATAAACAATCTTTAATAGGATACATCTGATACATAGTAACTACCTCGACTTGAAAATTGTAACTAAACTGGAAAATAGTAATTTTATCTTTATCTCAGAATATCCACTGACTCACCCTATATGTAAACGAACAAAAAATAAAAATTCTATTTCTTAATTCTTTAAACTTTTTCTTCGGTGCTATCACATTCTATATATGCTTTCTATTTAAATAGATTAAACTAACTTTCAAGTACTAAGAAACGTGACTAAGGTTTACTTTCCACTGTGATTATTAGTTGCTAGGAAACAATAATTTGTCAGGTTCTATTCCAGACCTCAGTACACTGAACAATCTTCAGATACTGTAAGACATCTCTCTATCTCTGTCTCTTCTCTATATAATCTGAAAGAATGATAAAAGCAGGTTCCCTATATAGGAAGATATTAAAATGGCTACAAATAATTATTCGACCACCATTGGTAAGGGAGGCTTTGGATCGGTATTCTCGGGTAGACTTTCAGGGTATGATGTTGCCGTCAAAATACTTTCAACTAATTCCGACCAAGGACAACGAGAGTTCCAAACTGAGGTGCACGTGTCACAAATATTAGATGGCTTATCTATAAAACGGATATTATTTAAATCTCTATATGCCTCAAATTCTTCGTTTACAATTTTTATTTCTGTTCTTTTTGGTTTAGGTGAATCTCCTATCAAGAATATATCACAAGAATCTTGTGAATCTCATCGGCTATTGCAGACAACCTGTAAGAGCGTTGGTATATGAATATATGCACCTTGGAACATTGAAGGATCATTTATATGGTATTATTTATAAACATTTGACTATACTTAAAAATTAAATAGCAACGAATCATGCTTACCAAAAAAAATTGGTGTGTTTTTTACTTTTTTTTTTTTCAGGTATAGCCAAATTAGAAAACCCAATTGACTGGCGTAGGCGGATCAACATTGCTCTACAAGCAGCAAAAGGTTTTTTTATTTTTTTCTGTATTGTCAATTTTTATTTTTGGAAACAAAAAATGACATTTCTTTTTATCATAAATATGAAGAAATTGAATACAATTATTTATACATACAATTGCAGGCTTGTTTTACCTGCATGAGGGTTGTAGTCCTCCAATCATACACAGAGATATAAAGTGTAGTAATATACTTTTGGATAAAAATATGTCTGCAAAGGTCGCTGACTTTGGTCTCTCCAAGCTGCTCGACAGTTACAATAGCCATATATCCACAGTTGTCAAGGGCACCCCCGGTTATCTTGATCCTGAGTATTTTATTCTTGACCAGTGCATTTTCTTTGCTTATTAAGCATTCATATGGTTTATAACTCTGGAGATGGTTGACTGCATGACTAAAAGTTGGAAGTTTTTGCAGATACTTTGAAACATCATCATTAACTGAAAAAAGTGATGTCTATAGTTTTGGAGTAGTTTTATTGGAGATCATCTCTGGAGTACCCCCTACTGAGGGAATAGTTGAATCGGTAATTCATCAAAAGTTCCAAGAAACTTCAATATTTCTGATGTTTAGATTTTCTTATTAACAAGAAATGTTTTATTTTTAATTTTTCTACAGGCACGGAAACTGCTTTCCTGTGGCAGACTAGTCGACCTTATGGATTCTTCATTGCGAAACCGATATAATTTAGCATCTGCTTGGAAAGTTGCAGAGGTGGCATACACATGCGTGGAATCAAAATCAATTAATAGACCTAAAATGAGTGCAGTTGTGAAAGAATTGGGTGCAGCTATGGAACTTGAGGATCAACAGCACAGTCAATCTGAACACCTTTTAGTTCAATCATTCCAAATGACTGACGCACCCACAGCGAGGTAGCCATGAAATTACGTGAATTTCACCGTGTATATATATATATATATATATATATATATATATATATATTAGCACACCCATACTTACTGGTAAGCTAAATATTAGCCCACAATTTATTAGATTTCATTTGATAATTTTATTTACTCATAAGAGATATTATAGATGACGCATCTGTCACCCATAGAAAAAAACATGCTTAATCCTTCAAAACTTGTGAAGTTCCTGCTTTGGGTTTCATAGCAACCAATCAAGCATCTATAGCCGGACATGTATTTTCAAAGTTTATTATGAATTAATATATATTTTTCTGCACTCAAATAATTATTATATGGTCTATGGTTTGTCACTGATATGAATATAACCTGCAATATTATGGACTTCGGGAATATTGTTTTGGTAGAATCTTTCGAGGTACAAGAGAAAACATGTGGCAGTCAAAACAGACGTAAAGGGTTATCGAGATCTCAAAGACAATATAGAATTTGAACTCAAAAAGGGCTCCGTATATGTGTTAACATAATAATTTTGTTTGAGAGTGGGATCCGGTCCGTTTATCGCAGGGATGTGTATATCGCATACAAAATGAAGTGCAAACTTTTAATCTTACGATATTTGGAGGTGCCTTCGAATAAATTTAAGGTTTTATAAGATCATATATGGGATATGGTTGTGGATAATTAATTAAATTTAAATTGAGTTACAATGTAACTTAACTTTTTATTGTATGATGAAAATGAAGTTGATCTAGAAGAGATAATATTTAATTTTTTTTTTTAATTTTTTGAAATGATTCGTATTTAACTTTCAATAATTGAGATTGAGAGATTTTGAAAAACAAAAAATTCTATCTCAATTTAGTAAAAAAATAGGTTTATAGTTCTAAAAAGAATTGGAAACAATATTGATCACATTGAAAAGCTCAGTGAAATCCACATTTGTAACTTATAATTTAGAGATTCTAAATTTAATAGCTTTGCTTGCCTTATCTTCATGTGATGAATGAACATGGTTATGTCATGGTTTTTAATAGTGCATTTTTCCTACTAAAATGTCTCAAAAGCACTACATGGATTACTCTTGAATTTGCTAGACAAGCAAACCTATTACTTTGTGCCTTTATATGAATGCATATCCAAATCTTATAATTATGTCTAAAATGATCCTATTAGTTAATCTCGTTATATTCTTTTGATATGACTATCTCAACATCATATGCAATTATTGACAATAGTGGAGATAGTATTATACACCTTCAAATTTTAATGACCTATAAGTGCTACACTCCCATAACGTATAAGAACATAACAACACAAATAATGCTAAGTCGAATAAATATATTCTTTAAACTATGTTCAACTAAAATCCTTTTATTTTGTTTAAATAATTTTAATAATTAAATTATATTAAATGTATGATTTAAATGCAAATTTAAAATTAAAACACAAAATATTGAAAGGAGAGAAGAAAAATGAGAGCAAACTAAATCAAACAATATTAACAATATGTTAATATTAATGTTTTTTTTTTTTTTTTTTTTACAAAACTTATATCAGCGCCTTTCCCATTATCTTATATTTTATAGAAGTGGTATAAAATGTATATACACAAACCGATTTACCTGGAATAAACTGATTTACCTCTAATGTAACGTATTATTTGAGATATTTGAGAACAAACAAATGCTACCATCTTCTTTCGCTTATAATGATAGGCATTATTATTTCTGTTCGCTTTCAATGACTTAACAGCTCATTAAAGGGCACTTGCCTCTCCACAAGGCCCCTGTCCTTTTTTACAAAACCGTGGTAGTTGTCTGAGCTGGACAACGTTGCTAAATTTCCTAGCATTGGTATCGTACACTGTAAATAATCATTTGTAAAATGTATTAAGAATGTGTGCAATTAATAAAAGGTCCGAGCCTCTTGTGCAGTGGCAATATCTTGTGGATTGAAGCTTTTCAACTGTGAAATTATAAATAATTGAAACTGTGTCCACACAACCCCCCTTGTCAGCCACAACACCATTTCCAGATTTTCAAATATAATAATGCAATGGTAATGCCAATGCGATGCTATCCTCCTCTAAGAATCTCAATATCTCGTTTTAACGTAAAATAGACCTGCAAATCCAAGATATCCCTTTCCAAAGCTAACAGAGGTCAAAAGCAACCTCACGAAGCTTGAACATTGTTTCGCAAAATTCCACCAACAAGTGTACAACCTGTTCAATTCGCCCTATCTTGTCAGAAATAAGAGAGCATTCAAAACAAGAACTTAAACAAATAATAAAAAACAGAACACAATTGCTACAGCAATTTCTTGAAAGAAAAAGATTTTATTGATCTTCAATTTTCCTTGCTTACAATGATGTGCCCAAGCATCTTAAAATAGATTTGAATCCATACAATAATTATTAAAATAAACTCAAGACTAATTTTAGTCTTTCCATGCAAACTAACTCTCTAACAAATTCTCTAACAGTTTAACTAACTATTTGTTAACTAAATGAATGTAAACTAACTGATTGCTCAACTGCAGCTAACTGCTTGCATGCATGAGGAGTGGAGAAATTAAACTCCAGATCAACTTGACTTTCTAACACTCCCCCTTAATTTCTACCACTTACAATTTTATCATTTACAATGCCTAAATTTTGTCTCAAATAATCAAAGGTCTCTTTTGGTAATGCCTTTGTAAATATATCTACTAATTGATCTTCATATATGTAGAAGTCCAGATGGATTTCTCCATTGTTCACTAATTCTTTGATAAAATGAAATCTTGTATCAATGTGCTTGCTCCTCTTGTGAAACACATGATTTTCTGATAAAGCGATTGCTGATTTGTTATCACAGAGGATTGGTGTTGACTCTTTCTGTGCTTGTAATAAATCTTTCAATATTCTTCTCATCCAAGTTGCTTGACATGTTGCTGATGTGGCTGCAACATACTCTGCTTCAGCTGATGAAAGCGTCACTATAGGCTGCTTTTTGGATGCCCATGTGACCACACCTGTGCCTATAAGAAAGGCATGTCTAAAAGTATTCTTCCTATCATCAACGCTACCTGCAAAATCACTATCTGTAAAACCAAACAAACTAAAATCGTTAGTTGTGGAATATAAAATTCCATATTCTGTAGTTCCTACGACATATCTTAATATCATTTTTCCAACTTGCCAATGTGTGTCTTTTGGTGACTCCATGAATTTTGAGATTAAACTAACTCCATAACTGATATCTGGTCTAGTAGCTGTAAGATACATCAAACTGCCAACTATCCTTTTGAATGTTGTGGAATCAACATTAGACCCTTGGTCTTCTTTACTAAGTTTAATCCCTGTAGCAACTGATGTAGGTGTTGGTTTACAATTCAGCATCCTAAATCTCTTTAACACATCCTTTGCATATTTAGTTTGATAGATAAATATTCCTTTCTCTGATTGTTCAACTTCTATTCCCAAAAAATACTTCATTAATCCCAAATCTGTCATTTCAAATTCTTTCTTCATTGCTGATTTAAAAGTGTCTACGACAAATTTTCAATAAAAATCAAATCATCAACATATAAACACACAATCAAAATCTGACCTTCTTTGTTGATTTTTGTGTACAAAGTAGGCTCACTATTGCTTCTGCTGAATCCATTGTTTATCATATAAGAATCAATCCTACTATACCATGCTCTTGGTGCTTGCTTAAGACTATAAAGAGCTTTCTTCAATCTGTAAACTTTTTCTTCATGTCCTTGTACTTCATAATCTGTGGGTTGTTTCACATATACTTATTCATCTAAAAAACCATTCAAGAAAGTAGATTTTACATCTATTTGATATACATACCAATTATTTTGAGCAGCTATTGATAATACCATTCTAACAGTATCCAATCTAGCAACTAGTGCAAATGTTTCATTATAATCAACTCCATGTTCTTGTGCAAAACCTTTTGCTACTAACCTTGCCTTGTGCTTTTCAACATTTCCATCTGCATCAAATTTAGTCTTATAAACCCATTTGACTCCTATACAATCCTTACCTTCAAGTAGATTAGTTAGATCCCATGTTTGATTTCTTTCAGTGGCATTCAACTCTTCATCCATTGCTTTTAGCCAATGTTCCTCCTTAATTGTTTTTTCATAATACATAGGGTCATGAGTGAAAAGAGCAAAATTTGAAACCAAATCTAATTTCTCTTCTTCTTGATTATAAATTTCATTCAAATTTCTCATTTTCTTACCTTTAATTCTTGCTCTTAAAGTAGCAAGAGTTGGATCTGATTCGTCACTTACTTGTGAATTTGGAGTAGGGTGACATGCATGACTAGATGATTCACTTTGTTCAAACCTTCTAGGTGTTTTTATTAGTGTGCTTGTGCCTGCTTGTGGAGAGGATTATCCACCTTGCAAATTTTGTTCTTCAGCAACTTCTTCATCCTATGGAATTGGTGTTCCAATGGTGATGGTGCTACCATCCCATGCTTCTTCTTCCTTAAATTCAACATCTCTGCTTATAATCACTTTATTTGAAATAGGGTTATACAACTTATAAGCTTTTGACTCTTCACTATAGCCAATAAAAATGCATTTCTCACCTCTATCATCAAGCTTCTTTCTCAATTTAGATGGTATAAGAGAATATGCAATACAACGAAAAATTATGAAATGATATACACTATATTTCTTACCACTCCACGCTTCTTGTGGAATTTGATCTCTTACACTCTTTGTTGGGATTCTATTCAGAATATACACTGCACATACTACTGCTTTTGCCCAATATTCATTTGACAAGTGTTTGGCTTTCAACATGCTTCTTGCCATTTCTATGATTGTTCTATTCTTTCTTTTTGCTACACCATTCTGCTGTGGTGTGTACCTTGTAGTCAATTGTCTTTTGATTCCATGATATCTGCAAAAATCTTGAAATTGATTAGACATATATTCACCTCCTTTATCTGATCTGAGTACCTTGATATAATGGCCACTCTGCTTTTCAACCATTGCCTTGAATTTTTAAAACTTTCCAAAGGCTTCAGACTTATTTTTGAGAAAGTAGATCCAAGTTTTTCTGCTAAAGTCATCAATGAAGGTTAGGAAATAATTACTACCTCCAAATGATGGAGTTTGCATTGGTCCACATAAATCACTATGGACTAACTCCAATATTACCTTAGCTCTATATGAGGCTCCTACTAGAAAGCTCTCTCTATGCTGTTTTGCCAAAATACAACTGTCACATGACCTTCCTGGCTGTTCTATTGGTAGTAAATCCTTCACCATATTTTTCTTCTGTAACAAATTCAAACCTCCAAAATGTAAATTTCCATACCTTAAGTGCCATAGCCATGATTGGTCTAGATGTATGGTTTTGAAGTGGGCTTCCTCTTCTCCTTGGATGCACTGAATATGAAGAGGGAACATCTGATTCTTGGTCATCTCCACTTTTCCTATCAACCTGTCACTTGGAAACTTGTCCAATATTGTGAAAACATTATCCATAAAGGATATTTTGTAACCTTTCTATACTAACTAACCAACACTCAAAAGATTATGCTTTAGTCTAGGTACAAAATAAATATCAGGTATAAACCTTCTTTCACCATTCTTTGCCAAAACATTTATGACACCTTTACCCATGACATCTACTGTGATATCATTTCCTAATTTCACTTTTGATTTTACAGAATCATCAAGACTAGCAAAAAATTCTTTATTTCCTATCATATGATTACTGCAGCCACTATCTAAAAACCAAATATCACTAGCTTTTTCTTGAGTAACATTACAAGTATGAAATAAGCTTCCAAGATTAGAACTAGATTCACCTGTGTAATTAGCATTCTGCTTGTACACATATCCTTGTTTACTTCTACAGTCACTTGCATAATGACCATATTTCTTGCAGTAATAACATTGAACATTAGATTTATCAAACCTCTGTAAACTTTGTTGGAAGTGATTGTTTCCACGTCCTCTACTACTGTAGTTTTGATTACTATTTTCACCTTCATCTAAATTTTTCCTTACATATCTGCCTCTGCCTCTTCCTCTGAAGCTTGACCTGGCTCTTCCTCTTCCTCTGCCAAAAGTTACCTGTGACTTGAAGGCATTCTCAAGAGAAGTATTATTCCTATTCATTCTGGATTCATGTGTTAACAAAGAACCCATTAATTCATCTACAGATAATTGTTCAAAATCCTTGGTTTCCTCAATAGCTACAACTATTGCATCAAATTTACTGGGTAAACATCTGAGTACCTTTTCTATGATCTTCTAATCCGTGATAGATTCTCCATTAGATCTAATTTGATTCACTATATTCAAAAATTGACCTATAAACTGGTCTATTGAATCTGAATCATTCATTTACAAATTTTCAAAGCTTCTTCTAAGGGATTGCAATTTATCAATTTTTACCTTTGTATTACCTCTATAGGTAGTCTCCAAGATTTTCCATGCCTCTCTGGATGTTGTTGCTGCTGCAACTCTGGAAAATATAGATTCATCCAATGCCTATTGGATGAGAAATAAAGTTTTTGCATCATTTTTTCTATTCTCTCTAAGTTCGTCCTTTTGTGCTTGACTTAATGCCAGATGGGCTGTCTTGTCCTACGGTTCTACAAAACCACTCTCTACCAAATCCCAAACATCTTGTGAGAAAAATAAAGTTCTCATCTTAATTGCCCAGAATCATAATTCTTACCATTGAAAATGAGAATTTGAGGCTATGAAATACTATTGTTTGCTGTCATTTCTCACGCTGGAATGGCTTTTTGGTTGTTGTTTCTGAAACACAGTCACCGATGTTGGTTATACTGCCGCAATCAGTCGCTAATACTGCCAACATCAATTATACTGTCGCGGTCGATCACTAATATTGCTGACGTCGGTTATACTGCCGCTATCGGTCACTAATACTACCGACGTCAGTTATACTACTGCTATCGGTCACTAATACTACCGACATCAGTTTTCTTACTGATGTCAGTCTGGGAGTCAGCCGATGTCGGTCTCTGCACTGCCGATGTCGGTCTCTGCGCTCCCTGCTGGCAATTCCTATGCCCGACTACTTCGTTCTCTTTTCTTCTTGTCACCTCCCTGCTGGTTGCTTTCCTAACCAGGCTCTAATACCAATTTGTCAGAAATAAGAGAGCATGCAAAACAAGAACTTAAACAAATAATCAAAAATAGAACACAATTGCTACAACAATCTCTTGAAAGAAAAAGATTTTATTGATCTTTAATTTTCCTTGCTTACAATGATGCGCCCAAGCGTCTTTAAATATATTTGAATCCATACAATAATTAGAAAAATAAACTCAAGACTAATTTTAGTCTTTCCATGCAAACTAACTCTCTAACAAATTCTCTAACAGTTTAACTAACTGTTTGTTAACTAATTGAATGTAAACTAATTGATTGCTCAACTGCAGCTAACTGCTTGCATGCATGAGGAGTGGAGAAATTAAACTCCAGTTCAACTTGACTTTCTAACATTTCTAAGCATACTTTTAGCCTCTGCCAAATACGAGCGTCGAATCAAGAAGAATAATTGTGTTGAGTAATGGCTGAGTGCAGTAAAGAGCAAGCTCGGACACAAACAATGGGGCACAAGGTCGTTTGAGGTCTGATTATGCTATTCTTGAGCTTTCATCCTCTCCTAGGCAAACCCTTATAGCTTGCCTAAAAGATTATATATATATTTATATATTACATGAAATTTTATCACTTTTGAATCTTAATATTCATATGATGTAGCTTTTTAATCTCTAAGTATATTCCAATAGATACAAAGTAAATATCAATAGTCTTTTTATAATCATAAAATAATGTACACAAGATGTTAAAAAATACTTGCATTCATACTCCATCTCTTGTTAAAAAATTTCTAATGTGTTTGTAACTTTGTGTTAGTATGAGGCTGATTTGTCATATTGTAAAATATATTATTAGGAAAATACTTAACATTGTTACGTGAGTTAGGTGATCTTATAATTATATTATAATGTATATAAAGTATTAAGAAATATGTCTCCATATTTTATTTTGTGTTGTATTTTTTATAACGAATCTGTAACTTAATATCAGTATAAGACTGATTTGAAATATCGCAATATCGATGCAAACATTTAACATTGCTGTACAACTTAAATGATCTTATAAGCAATTAAATGAAAAGATAATTAATTATAGAAGGCAATAAAAATACCAACTATAAAATATATATATTGGCAATCATAGCCGATCCTAATGTATTTGCTATACATTCACCAAGACTAAAATGTTCATCCTTGCAAACTCTATCAATGACTTCGACCACCATGGCTTCCTATAAAAATTTTTGGGTCTACTTTCTACTGAAAAAATACCCTGTTTGGACCTCGTAGTATCTGATTGGTGAGGGATGGAAATTAGTTTATAGGGAATAAATGCATTCATTCTTTTTGGTTTTACTATAATTTGATCTTATAGGTCCATACGTATTCCTTATAAAGGGAACGATTAATAATATGGAATGGCTTATACTTATTCAAGATTAATAATTGCAGTCTTACGCAGTTGGACATAATTCTACTCACAATTAAAATCACCCGTAGAGTATGACACAGATTGATTAAATTTGTAGATAGAATTAAAACTACTGGGTGCTTTAGATATGATAGGATTGTGTGAAAGTAATTGTGTAGATAAATAGTAATGTTACAAAAACTAAATATGTGAGTGTATTTGGGTTGCAGGATGCAGGTAGAAGTATAATAGATGAAAGTATAATTCGTTGAGGATGTAAAATTAAGAGGTAGATGATGGTAAGTAATTATACTAGTGTGGAGCAGCAATGGTAGGAAGTGGAGGGGTAATAAAATGCATATTGTATTTATTAAAAATTTAAAAAATAAAAAAATAAAAAAATTGTATATTGTAAGTTGTTTGATGGTGAAAAATTGATGTAAATTAGGGTAAGTAGTTAGTAAATTATGATAAGTTATTTTTATAAAATAGTTTTTAAAACAGATTGTCATTCTATCTAATTTATTAGATTAAACATTTAATTGAGAATACCATAATATGCCAGTTTATATATGATTTATGAATAATATAGAACGTTTAAACTTAAACATTATTGTTAATGGTTTGTATAATATGCCAATTCCTATAAGATTGATGAATAATATAGTAAATTAAAACTTAAAAATTGTTGTGAATGGTTTGTGTGATCAAATATGGTTATTATGGGAGGTTGTAACAAAATTGGAAAGAAGTACATATGAAAATTTGATGATCCATTATCCCTTAAAAATACATTAATATATCTCTTGATTATAGAATAGTTGTGAAAAATAATTCACTCTATTGTATTTATTTAATTAAATACATTTACTTAATTAAATAATTAATTGAAAACGACATGTCATTAAAGTTAATTCAATGATAATTTGGTCAAATTCTAGAAGCTTCATGAATAAAGATATTAGAAGAATCTAGTGCATAAAAGTACAAAATGCATCTCTATCTAGAAAGGGAAAGTAGTAAATGAGAAGATTAAATGCTCAAAATATTGGTTATGATCATACCATACAAAATATCCATGTATTAATGGGCCTCTAATTATTCTTAATTGTAAATCTATCATATTTGGTTTTATTCAAGATAATGTACATTGACCAATTATCATATTTGGTACATTTTTAACATTTGTTTAGCTTATAAGGATAAGGCTTTGCAAGCTTTAATGTTGATATCATTTTATATGTAGGTTGAGAACACTTGATCCAAGCCTATCTCTACCACTATTGAATTTAATATCTTAATAAGCATAATTTCAATATATTGCCCACCAATAAATATGTTTTGTATTTTCTAATAATATATTGCATAGGTTTCTAATTTTAGAATCTATGAAAATACTTTTAGTACCTTTATTTTTCTCTTGAGAAAATCATTGGCTAAACCATCAAGTTACTATGTTAGTATAAAATTTATTGTTGAAAACTTAGATGTTAATCTTTCTTCGTAAATTGTATGTAATTAAAAAGTAGTAGATTTTTGTTAAACACTCGAAGAATTTATCAATATATTTTTTTTTCTGGTATATTGTGGTAGTTGAAAGTTCTTTGTAATGGATTTCATGAATTGTTAGATTAAACCTTTCTAGCTTAGTTTGTAATGTGTTATCTAAAAAATTATTTACTGAACCTTATATTTAAGAATACAAGTCTATATTTAATGACGTGGTGAGTTTACAAGAGTTTGGATTTCATAAATTATTAGATTAAACCTTTCTATCTTAATTTATAATGTGTTATCTTAAAAATTATTCACTAAACCTTATTTTAAGAATACAAGTTTATATTTTAATGAAGTGGTGAATTTATAAGAGTCTTTTTTTTAAGCATTGTTTAACTATGAAACATAAAACTATTCTTAGAATGAATAGTTCTAGTTAAAATTGAGTATGAAACTATTATAACCATAAAGAAGATATGAAATATTCAATATTATGTAATGAATCTAAACTACTATTTGAATAACTTATATTATTAAGTTTTAAACCAAATTTATAAATCTAAGAACGTATCTAATTTAGATAATATTAATTTGGTTTGACTCTCCATAAATGCTACTTTAGCTAAAATAGACTAATTATGCTACCATTAATAGACTTGTAAGGATGTGATCATTAATTGGTTACTTGTACCAGAAATGAGATTTTGAATACGAATCATACACGTAGGCTCATACTTTTAAAGAATTAGGTAACCTTGACCATACTTTATGTGACTTCTACACAAGTTTGAGATCTGGGTAAGAAAATAATACTATTAAAAGCCTTCCTAATTTTAAAATCAAAGACTTAAACAAAACCAATGTGTTATGCCTAGATTTTTGGTCTTGATCTTTACCGAATTAAACTTAGAATGAGTAGTGGTATTAATGATTATAAGAGCAGATTGTTGATTTGTAAAAATGGTGCATGTTTCCTCCTTGCTAAAAGAAGAGGAATGAAGATTGAAGCCTATACATTTTTCAAAATCGGCTGTACTTCAAATTATTATATATCTACTTTCTTATTTTATTATTCCAGGAAGGTTTAGGTTTCTTTATAACTCATATTCAAAATATTGTTGTTATAGTATCAAACTCTCCCATCTGCGGTAAATATTTTTGTGAACTTATTTAAGTGTTGGATTGGAGAGAAACTATTAAGTAAAGAACCATAATACTAATGTTGAGCTAATTATTGTTATCCTTTTGATGTTATTTGGAAAGAGTTGGATTTTATTTACTTGACAGTAAGGCCATACTTATTTTCTCATGCAAAAAAGGATGTGTAATTTTATATCCGTAAATACAGACTAAAGCCCTGGCTTGGTCAAATAATTATTAGTATTAATAGTATTTAGGAATAAACCTGACTTTTTTCCATTAACGCAATTAGTATGGCCATGGAACACCTGTATTGTGTTCTCATGATCACTAGTTTTCCATGCCTAAGTTCTCATGATCACTAGTTTTCCATGCCTTAGAATACCATCATATTAAGGTATAATGAAATGGAAGGTTTTAATAACATTTTTTCCTGAAATTATCAAGGAATATGATGAGTTTTGATAGTCCTTAACCTTTTGTTTTGGCACAAGTTAATCTTCATTTTTTGACAAGAATATTTATTAATAAATAGTTATATTTTCTTTGTGATATTGTCTTCATCTCGAGAAGTTGAAAAACCATCTTATTAAATTATGAAAATTGTATTTTGATGCTAACTATATAGATAATATTTGAGTTATTTATCGTGTTGAATTGAATAAATTAAAAACTAATCTGCCTTGATTTTTGGATATTGGATATAAAAAAATATTGTATTATGTCTAAATTTCATTTGGTTAGAAATAGGTTTAACCTAACTAAGTGCATTGCTTAGTCTTCAACATTATTACATGTATTGGATGTTGTCTATATATCATAGAACTAAATGTTGAGATATTTAGTATAAAAAAAATTGGGTTGTGCTCATGTGTGTTAAAGGAAAATTTGCTTTGTTCATTCATTATTATTCTGCAACAAGCTTAAATTATATTTTTATGAGTTTCTCATAATATGACGAGTTCATCCATTGGATGCTTTTGAGACTAAGACACTATATGCATAAATACTATTTAAACCCATTTTCTAAAAAGAATGCCACACATTGTTTTATACATACTAATATGCCTTGATATGTTTATGCTTAATAATGGGTTGTGTACCCAAAATTGCACTTCAAAAGTTATTAGTATTAATACTTCTTGTCACCTAGGGGTTTGACATATTTTTGTATGGAGACTTGCATCTACCCTGAACTAGATAATCTTGATGGTATATTATGTTGATGACCCTCTTTTTTGGTGTGAATTATTATTATTATTTTTTATTATTATAATATATTATATAATTTTTTTATATTAAGAAGTAGTCTTGTTACACTTGATATATCTAAATTTTTGTTATACTTAATTTGTCACACAAAACATAATATACTTGTCATTAGTTGATTCTATTTCAAGTTTCTTTCTCTCTCATTATTTTGACATGATTGAAATATAGTCATAGCATTTGAGATCTGAGATATAATGATGAATGAATATGAAAATAGAGAAATGTATCATAATTAACTTACATAGATCTTATCAATACTATTAATGAATATAAGTTATATTGATATACTACCTAACCTAGTATCGAGTAGTCATGGGAACTATTGAGTTGGATTTGGATGACCCATGTAGGATTAATGTGGTAATTACACTATCAAACCCACATACCTTATTATTTATAAAGTATAAATTTATTATGTGAAATAGTAATATTACATGATTCATTTATAGGAACATGATTAGATATCTACGTTTTTTGATTAATTTTTTGTAAATTAGGAAAGTATATTACCTAATACAATAAATTGTGTGTAAAATCAGACTACTACAGATATGCAATAAGTTTTACAAATTGATTTTAACCATATTAAATTGGGAAATGTAATAAATATGGAAAGAGTGAAAGGTAAATATAAACCGAGATGGGAAATAAAGATATGCACTATTTTTGGATCCAATTTTGATAGAGGGATTGTATTAACGGTGTGCAGACTTAAAAATGGAGTTGAGAGAGATTTTGGACAACAATGATGTAACTAGACAATAGTGGGGGTGATCTTATCTGAATAGGGAGGCCTTATCTAGTAGACAACATGGATCCAATATTTTTTCCTTCACCTATTTTTTGTAAATACTGTTAGAGAGATTTTGAATTGCTTTTGGGATGACTATATCACTTATTTTCCACTTGAAAACACTATCTCAATAGACAAGAAGTCAAAATGTAATCATGGAGTAAAAGGGGGTCAATGATTGAAGTTGTTCTTGACCTCAATAACTCGTATGTTGAGTGACACCTACATACCAATACTTAGAAGAGGGATCAAACTCCATGTAGTTCTCCCATGCTATGATGGTGTGTGAATTTGGTATAAAATATAAATGTAGTTGTAATCTTAGTGTGATTAAGTGATTCAATTATGACTTGTGACATTAGAGGTGTATTTAGGATTTATCTCAGGCCTATAAGGGTTTTCTATCATCATAATTGTTAAAATAGGAAATTTGTTCTCAATGTGTAATTAAAATTCTGGTGCTTTTAAGTGTGTAATCCTCATTTTTGTAAAATGGTATGAAAATTTAATTATTTAGTAGTGTTTTTAGAATTCCTTCAAACCAGGATTATAAACACACAGTTCAACATTTTAATAACTTTTAGTTTAATAAAATAGTCATTATTTGTCAAGAGAACAATAGTGGTGGGTTTATTTAATAGAGTAGGACACTCCAATGTAATGGGGCACTATTGTCCAATGATAAAAACCAACTATGTTGAGTATCAGGGATGGTCTAAGTGTGGTCTTGGACTATTTAAACAATAAATAAGGACATGTTTGGATCATTAGTTATCTTAAAATAGATAGTTATCCACATGGAAAGTGAAGTAAAATGATCAAAAGGCCTTATAATAGGTTATGAACTAAGTGTACTATTTTAGCTTAAATTTTTATTTGTGTCTACATTTCCACCTTTTATTCTATTAATTAACAAAATGAACATACTAGAGTAAAAGGAAAAGTGTGTACCTAAAATTACTTATGAATTACACATTTGAATGGAGGGCACAATGGTGAACTGCATTGCATGTAAAAATGCAATGAAACATGTATAAAACCAATCCTTACCTAAGATAAATAAAAAAAATTAACACAAAAAAACTCATGAATAACAATATATGAATACACCTAATTAGGTACATGAATCATGGTATTTTCCTAGTGTAAGCTATGATGTAAAATTAGTGATTGTAGATGGTAGGACCCTTGGAGTTTTCATTTGTGTTGAATATCTTGGATTGGAATGTGCATGCGCTAGTCCTTATGGATAGGTGAGTGTGCTTAATAACTCAAGGTGTGTTTGACTCTGTCATAACATACCCATAGTATTTATGTAATCTTAAATCCTTGTATGAATTTTAGTAGATTATTATAGTGCATAAAATAGTGAAAAAACCAAAGAAAAACATTGTACACAAGATAAGGTTTATTTATAATGTAAAATTGGTGCATAACTTGTGTAAAATTCGTGAAAAAGTCTATCATGATCTAGGTCTATTGTATACACCATGGAGAATAACATGGATTACCATTCCATATACGAGACTAGTGAAAAACAAAGCAAAAATGATACCATGTTCTATGCACATGCCCTTGATATGATATCTAGTGTATATATATTATTATATTGAGCTGTAAAAACTATAACTAAAATTTAAAAGAAAAACTCTATGCTAAACCTAGAATAACATTACGAACATTATGCCTCCTAGTCTAAGTAAATTTGAGTATTTTTGGAAAGTGAAACTACAAAAATACTAAAAGTTTCTTTGTGTTGACTAGGATTATGATAAATTTTGTAATTGACCTTTTTTTGGTGTTTAGATAACAGTGGGGGAATTGGATAGTAGAACAATGTGCTCCTATCCAAAACTATTTTATGAGTATTTTCTAAGTTTGAAACTATACCAACTATGTAATATCTAAAATATTTTTTTTGTGTGAAGCATTATGTGGATTAGTCTCTAAGATAAATCACTATGTATACCCCCTCTTTCTAGGTGAGTTATAGAGTCTACGTAATAACTTAACTCAAAATAAAAAGTTAAGAAAAAGATTGTTATGACAAAAGGATGTAAATATGATTAGTAGTGATGACATGGATAAACATGGAATCATCATCATAAATATAATGATCATAATAGTAATATGAGATGCATTTATGGACAGACATGCATAGTGAGAATGTCAAGATAAATGTTAGCAACTAGGCATGTAGATAAGTGATCAAAAATTAAGTATTGAAAGTTTAATGGAACTAATTTGGGATAGATGCATGATATCCATCATGGCATAAAAATGATTGGGGATTCATGATATCCATATTTTCATAAAAAAAACTAATTAGACAAGAAAACAAGTGTCATATCCATGACACACACAAACATAGAGTACATGTAAAATACACAACACACAATAGAAGGCCAAGGAGCCACACACAAGCAAACTGTTTAAATGCCAATCACATATATAGAAACATAGAATGTAAGATTTGAGTCACATAAAATAAAAATTTAAAATATCCATAATATAAATAGAGAATACACATAAGACATGAAAAAAGAAATCAAACATGAAAAACATGCATGATATATGTAATTGATCAACATTAGTAATTTTTAACACTAGTATATTTGGTAACTTAGATAACTATTAAGATATCATTGTGTTAGTAAGTTATCAATGTTGACAATTGTAATGACATGTAAATAATTAAGTTGTGAATAATGTGGGATAGTTAAATAAGGATAAAACCTATGTATAGGATGCCCCCAGTGATATTTTTGGTGTATTTACAAGTTGTAAAAGATCTATGTATGAACTAGAGTTTTGAAAAATGATATGTTTTGCTCAATGAGACAACAACATTTGAACTGAAAACATAGTGGTGCACTCCTATCCAATAGGGCATTGTTATCCGATTATAACTTTTGAGTCTGTGATAGTGAAATAACTTACAATTAGATATGAGGAATGTAACATGTATGATTTATCTCACTCATTAAAAATTTTGAATCATATATATGATACAAACTAGATAAAAATTATTACTGAATAACTATGTAGAAAATAACATATGTATGATGAACTAGACATAAGCATGCATAGGACTTAATTTTAGAATTTTCTAAAATCTTTAACTATTTTTTTAGTTTTGCATATATGAACTAAGAAATAGAAAGAAGAATAGTAGTTGATGAATCACTCAGGATCCTTACCATTAATAGATCATGTGTCGAACAAAGGAATGGTAGTCTTTGTAAAATGAGGAAAATCATGAAACTATGAAGTATCTGGATTTGTAAAATCAATTGTTCTATATTGTGGTGATGACACTTTTAATTTATATTTTGTCATATGTACTATGTTTTGTGACATTATTAATATTCAATTAGTTGGATCTATTTATATACTACCTAAATATATGATTTATTTTTGTTTATCTTTCTCTAAAGATAATCCATCTTGTCTTGATTTTATAATCATTGCACTTATTTTGCCAAATGTGACATGGTTATGATAATTATCCATTACCCCCTCTCTCCCCCCATTATTTTAATCCATGGCTAATAAAAATATATACTTCAACCAATCTTGGTTCTGTATATCTCCATACACATCTCTCTCAAGTGTAGGTATATTTTTATATATTTAAAATATGAACCCAATTATATAAATGATCTAAAAAAACCCACATATCCATGTCATAAATATTGAATTATTAATTTATTCTTAATGCCTTTAAAACATCACTATGTGATATTTAATCATAAGGTATCTTTATTTGAAATATAATTCGATCAACATTCATGTAATAAAAAACCTTCAGGAATTTTAAATGATAATTCTTCCATATGTTAGATATTCATCACTAGTATGTAATGTAACATATTCAATTTGGTTACATCTTGCAACATGTTAACTGTATATTAATGTGCAAGATCATATTATAAATCTCAATAATTTCAATAACATTACACATCAAATAGAATGTGTGGTCTTCACACATTAGAAGATAAAGTCACAACATTCACAAATAAAGTATACATGTATAAATTAATGTGTAAGGTTTCAAAAACCCTTCCGAATAGTATCTTTGTGTGTAAAAATGTCTTCAAAATATATCATAATATTTGTAAGATAATGTTCCACACTAGTACCTTGAGATTGTAAATATTTAAATTCAATTAGCTACATGAATTTTAGAAATCAATGTAATAAATTTTCATATATTTCTAATTAAGCTTGTGAAAAACTTTGTAATTTTATTGTATCTTGAGTCCTTGTCCACTAACATTTCCAAGTTGTGTGCACTAAAATCACTACATGAAATTATATCTAAGTTGATATAAAATATATGCAAAAAACCTTCAAGAGACTTATGTCAACCTCTTTTTTCTTGGAGTAATATTTCTATTTAACCCAGATATTCATACATCTTACTCTCCATCTTATTGAGATATACCATGAGCTCTTACTCCTATGCATTTAAATATATTTTTTATTATTATTCCATGTTTATAATCTTGTGATGTGCACATCCATGTTTAATATTAAATTTATTTGACTTTTTGCTTTACCATATATTCTTTGTACTCTTTCTTATGTATTTGGTTATTGAATCTAGACTCACTCACATTCTCCTCTTCTTATTTTTTTATTTATATATTTTTTAGATTGTCTTTCCTCCCATCCTTAACCAATGTGTACATGTTTTTTTAACCATTGTGTTGCATTATTCTGTCAAAATTCTAAGCTATTTTAAGTAATGCATGACATATGTCCATGGTTATTATGTTGAATATAAATTCATCATTGTATGATCCACTATAGAAACTTACCTAGCATTGTGCATTCAATATATAATTATATCCCTTCAGAAACCAAGATAAATTATAGGGGTTTGAATTTGAAATATTATTCAGACCAAGTTTCTCTTCCATTTCTTACAAAATAATGTTATCTCAAAAAATAATATCACCTATAGACATGAAAAATGTTTTTTAAAATATTCTCCCTATGCGTGAGAATATTATTCTCTTTTGTTGGTTTCAACAAAACCCTTTTCATCATGAAATATTTTTCAAATTATAGTTCATCTACATTATGAATGAAAACAACACTCTCCTCATATACTTGCACAATATGTGCACTCACATTATTTCTCATACTTCTTTCATTTTGTGCATGTGAGCATTAAAATGACATATTCATTAATTCATTCCTATGGCTTTAGCCTATAAATTATTGGGATATATGTGTTGGTGACTTTTGGATATCATAAAATATATCTAAGTCACAAAATACATTGATATATTGACAATATGTAAAACATTTAATATTAATGCACATCGGCATACTACTAAAAATAGGGGTATTGGTGTAAAATAGGGTCCTATAAATAAGTGGATGTGGTGATTAATTTTAAAACTAAGGGGTAATATTAATAATATTTTGATCATGCATGATATGAACCCTTTTAATATATTAATACCCCTATGATTAATAAAGAGGAATTACAGTCAGTGTTATTGCTTGCACAACATGCCCTAATTCATCTGGAATCATGGTACCCCTCTTTTTTATTTGTATTCTACTCTTTCTTTCACTTACAGGCTAGTTATTATCAACTCTCTTCAGTTTATTTGGTATTTCATTTAAGTTTATGTTCCTAATCATGTCTTGAAACCATATCCATTTTAAATACGTGTGTGCAAAAAACATCATATTTAACACTTAGTGTGAAATCAGAGTCTTGACATATTGACTTGCCTTAGAAAATATCACTTGCTTATCCTCTCAAGATACTCTCAGGGATCATCTAATTTCATGTTCCAGACTAGCCCCTAAAACCTAATCCATTATGATGACCAAGTTCACATGAGAAAAGTTCCTACGAAACACTTTCTCTCAAAATAGAGTTTTGTTTACTTATTTTATATATTAAAAATCTTGTCAACACTTGGTTGAAGTTATGAATAGGTATGTTGTAGATACATTTGTAAATTCTTAGTTTCAATACCTAATCAAACTTATGTATCTTGATTAGGTCTTTAGAGTTAAAAAGTTTCAATGTCCTTTGTTAATCAAACTTCTAAGTATGGATTGGTCTAAGTATTAGTTGAGGAGTCTCTATAGTTGTAATTAGGGTTCATAAACCTAATTAGGTCTTAATATTTTATTTTCCATCACCTTAGTCATTATATTATTTTTTATTCCAACTGGTTGGTATATTTTGGTGATTATTTTATGTTTATAGTCAACTTTTGAAAACTGACTAGTCCCTGTGTTGTGTGGGTCTACATCATTTGGTATGCAGGGTTCAATGTAATGCCTATGTATTTATATATTATATAATAATCATTATTTTTATTTGTGGTTATTACCCCATATTTATGAAATAATTATCTCCCCAAGGTAATACAATGCTACTCATGCCCAAAAGCCCAATACGGTTTGCCAGGCTCAAGCTTCCCATCCATAATGAAAAGTGAGATGGCTCCTGATTAGGTATTTAGACCCATTTAAAACTTTAGACAACTCTATGTGGTATTCAAATCTTGATCACAACATTAACATTCCCACCTAAAATATGCAATGCTAATCAAATACAAGGGGCCTATCAATAGGGACCACCCTAGACAAAAAAGTGTTTAAATGAATTGGGGGGGGGGGTGTGTTTTACTAACATGCCCTTTGTAATGAAATAGTTATACATAGACCAATTTAGTTATATATTAAGTTGTGACCTTACATATATATACCTTTGAGAGACTTTCAGGTTTCCTTTCAAGAGAGGTTCAACATGTGACCATCCTGCCTAAGTTGGTGTATCAAATGAACCATAAACAAACATGTACTAGAAGGAGGGAAAATTGGGAATATTTTGAAGTTTTGTATTTTTTAGTCTTGTGGCCATCCTCTATGTTTTACACACCCTTTTACTTGCATAAAATTAACATCAATAAAATGACACTAGAAGGAGGACCTAGAGGGGAATATTTTGAAATTTAACATTTATTTTAGTCTTGTGGCCATCCTTTACACTTTATCCATGTTATTGTGTGATTCAAACAACCATCAATAGACTATCACTAGAATGAGATTTGAAACATAAATTTTAAAATGAAAATCCTAAACTTTAACACTTTAAAGTTATTTCCCAAAAATGAGATATTTTGTGAAAAAATTAGAATACTAAACATTTAAACCCACCAGTGGTGGTTACCTAGCTTGGTGGAGCTGGCTAGCTTGTGAATGGTATAGGGCTTGCTCATTACTTGCCTAGTAATCTAGATATTATTTTTAGAAAAATACACACATGGTGGGATTCAAAATAATTATGAACACATTCTAACATTTAAGGATGCCATTATCTAGACTCAAATCTAGCATGAAGATATCACCTACCATTTATTTCATTATTATTTATATGACATTACTTATGTATGGTACTTGTACTTGACATATGGATATATCAATTCCTATGCTACCTTTGAAAATTTGTCTATTAATCATTTTAACATGCCCACCAATCCTTATACCTTATACCATCATTTCTTATTACATGTAGAGAACCTAGTTAATCCATGAGCATGCTTAAAGCCTCCTTTCATCAGTTATATATGATGTTGAAAGATCCATTCATCCAAATATAATCAATTTCCATGGATATTTATTTAAAAATGTTATACCCCTTGGCTTCCATGCTTATCAACATAACTCGATCCACACTTGCATATTTGGTGTTGGCATACTAAGATTCTTTCAATATTGATCATAAACCAATGTTGTATGGATATGGTATTGACAATGGAACTTGTTAAGATATTCAAGTGTACACACCCAAAATCATTTAATTTTCATTCCTATAAAGCAGCCTATCAACCAATTTATGCCTTTTAATAGAGTGTTTACTCAGTCTTCAAATCAACCAACCCTCCCTATGATAATTGAGAACATTGCAGTTACTTTTAATACATATAATTTTAATAGTTTAATATATAATCAATAGGATATTTTACCTTTATTTTTTACTCAGTCATATTTTTATGTTGTTTTTTTAATCAAGAGTCATTTGTTTAGGATATTTTCAACAAACAATGTAAGGGATGATTTAAGAGACAATATTTCTAGGACCATAATTTGTGGTCTATGAGAATGGAAGTGGAAAAAATGATGATGTGCTCAAGCTGAGTGAGAATGTTACATTTATCAAATAATAGATTTTCTAAGAAATAAATTATGATGATGAGTCTGAAGATGAAATTTCAGCCATTGTTTTTGGGAAGTTTATGGGGGAAAAATTAAGTCATGATGATCCATTCATGAAAGATGATAAAGTGGAAACTTTTTGTGATCAGCCTAAATATGAACTAGAATAATTTGAAATTTTTGATAAGGATGATACATTATTTTCATTCAAAAAATCCCATCATATGTTGTTCCTAGATTTGGATAACTAATTCAGGAGATCAATGGTTAATTTATCACAGTTCAACTCTCTTCCCATCATTAGACATAGCTAAAATGAAAGAAAACTAGGTGAAACATGGCTACCAGAAAATATGAATAACAAATAGATCTCGAACCTGAATATATCTCAATCCAATGCAAACTTTATAGTGACACATTTAGTTCATACTTGAATGATCTAGTCCCAAGATCACTCTCCTTGGAGGAATAATGTATGGACATTGATATTAATAAGTGGAAATGAGATGAAAAATATTATTTATTACCACAAATTTGGAAGTCCAAATCCTATTGAGTAGATTTTAGAATATGATTTTATTGTTCCCATATTTATTTAAATGGTGGAATCATTGAAATTATAAATAGGAAATCATAAACATGGTGGCCTAACTAATTGAGAAGTAAAGTGAATAGGCATTAGAGATGAGGATACCATGATTTTTTATAACTCTCATCATAATTTAGACACTGATAATATAGTGAGAATGTCATTTTCATGGGAATAATAAAGCATATGCACCCTGGGTGTTAATAAGAATGAGAAGGATTTTGATACAACATTTATGTCAAGAATATTATCTCTCCTTAAGTTCATGAATAGACCTTATTATTCCTTGTATTGATGATAGTAATATGTTTAGCTCATGCTTGTTACTTTTAAGACATGTTTAAATCCTTCATAGCCCTCAAAAATATGGGTTCGTTGTGTGTGACTAGGGTCTCACTAAGCAACAACATCTTGCTTCTCTTATTAGGGTTTATCCCCTCCATTTAACATTACAAACTTAGCTTCAAATCTCTAGACATGGATTGAAAAAATTATAATCATACACATTAAATGCAAATTATTTTTAAAAATTATTAATAAAATTTGGGATCATGGAATGTTATGATTATAATATTTACACAAAACAATGTTATTGATGAGACTTCAAAAATTTTAACATAATATATTATTTCTAATTATGATAAATGAAAGATTTTCAAAAAATGTGATTGCCAAAAAGGTTTTCAATACTTTTTAAAAATTATTTAGAAGATGTAAACATAAAACATTAAAAACACTAAAGTTATATAAACATGACAATAAATCATAACATAGAATCCTCATTCATCTGTCAGTCATAATTTAATGTTGATTATAGAAGGATACTCTAATAAAATGGAGGATATTTGATGCAAAATAAGTTGGGGAATGTTTATAAAGAGTTTTATGTCATGAAATAAAACTTATTGCTATCAAATTTGATTAGTTAAAAATATAGCTCCCATCAGCCATTGGACTTTATTTTCTTCTATATTATTGTTTATGTTGCACTTAATTATATTCAGTTTATTGTTGCTTTATTGAATTTATTTAAGTCATGAGGTGGTGGGATATGGATTTATATAGTACATTATAATCTATTTAGTCATATGTTGGTGTTTTTGATGGATTTATTTTAGTTATCTAATCTTTACTTGGTAGTGTTATGTAAAATGCACCTTTTATTTCCATGAGTACATATTTGTGTCATTTTTATTTTGTTTGGTATGCTTAACATTTTTTTTTGGTAAAGTTTGTTAAATTAATAATTGGTGATGTTATATTTCAAGATATTATACATTATACAAATAATAATAATGATACATAAGGTTATATACCAAAGCATCCAGTTAGAATTTATGGCTTAAACTCTTCACCAGAGGAAAATAATTAGGTGAACACATGTAAAAATTAGTAAACAAAAAAAGGGCTAAAAAACACATGACAATTTAAAAAATTACATCACATGATTTAAGTATAAGCTACAACACCTGAGGAAGGAGGCAAAGGATCATCATTTGGTGGTAGAATCACCCAAGTAGAAGGATTTTATAAGCATGAACAGGGGATTAAAGATACTATTGAATGAAATGAACCTTAGAACTATTACATTCCTCATTTTTAAAATTAAAGTAACATCATTTGTTTATATAATATTTATAAAATTGATTTTTGTTAAAAATAATGGCTAGATTTACTACATTCCTCAAGGTAGGGTTCAAATATCTTTCAAAAAATCCTTTAAGAGCTAGTACATTTATTAAAAATGTTACAACATATGGGTGGTCTAAAAGAACTATTCACCTTAAAAAGAGGTATTTATTTTTCCTTACATTCATTTGTTGTTGTTACATGCATCTATTATTATTATATTGTCACTAAAACCTAAAGAGGGGTGTAATTAGGATGCATGATCTTTATTATGTCCACCCCTATCTCACTTTGCTGCCCTATTAATCTCATCATCCCAGAATTGTCATTTTAGATTGTTATGAGGTGTGGTTGGAAAATTTGTTGTCTCCTATGACATGCTCTGATATCTATGTCTATTCATATTTTCTATGAAGTCTCTCTATTTGAAAGTGGAATTTCCATGCCCATCCTGCACTTTTTGGAATTGATGAGGCATTAGGTGTTGTGTATTCAATATCACCCTACTCTACACCTTCTTCTAAACCTCTTCCATATAGTTTTTGAACAATGCCATAGTTTCTATGTTTTTATCCACTACACAACATCTATCAAATATCTCATGTGCTCTACATATCAAGGCCTTAACATCATTAACTCTGGTAGTATATGAGATCTATTCATAAAGTGAAAAGCATCCATTAAAAAATGTCAAAAAATATGACAAACATATGATTGTAACTAGTTACTAGACTTACAATATCAACCCCCCTCAACTGGTCTTTAGTGTCATCTGCCATATTTGCTATCATACCTTCTAGTTCATGCCCTGATTCTTGCATATCCATATCCGATAAACCATGCATTTCGGTGTGCAAATCTCTAACATCCATGCCTTGTCCCTCATTTTTAATTTAAACTTCATTGTCCTTTAATTGGGAAATGAAAATGTATTACATAAACTACAATGACCTCAAAGTTTTCAATGCATAAAGTATGCAGGGGAAATAAAACTTAAATGGTGTTCAACATCGATGTTGTTGATGCTCTCATTATAACCATGCATTTTGGCTGGATCCTTTATAACTACTTGAGTTGTCAAATTTCTCATCAGATCCACCTTGAGCACATGATTTCAATTATATCCTTGGATTGGAAATGAACAATTGCACATCGACATATAACGCATTACATTGAAGATGTGATAATGCAATGTCTCATCTTTCATACTTTCTAGCCATGTCATATAAGTGTCACTATTGTCAAAGGTAACATGAAAATCTAGGCTGTTCAAAGCCCATAGCCATGAAATATTTTCATGTCTTTCTACTTTCATGTTCCTATGGAATTCGATGTCCTTGCATCATTGTAGACACCAATAATGTATGTAAATTGATATTGTTAATTGGTGAACCAACAAATGCACCCTATGATTTGCAGAATTCCTTATTGTGCTTAGTAAATGACATTTCAAATGGTAATGGTAAGATTTTATAGATGCATTGGTGTTTTACCTAGCATGTGGAAGTCTGTGATAACATCATGATCACATTTTAACTCTGTATGCCCAGTATTGTTCCCAATATTTGATAAAGGTGGGTTGAGAGGACTGATATCTTTCTACAAAAATTTTGGATTCCCTTCTATCCATGTCCTCATCATCACAATGATGCATTATGAACCTCAAGTCCTAAAATGTCACACATCTGACATCATCATCTTTCATCTTTGCTATCAAATTCTACCATCCATGACAAACTTGTAAAATGCATAAGTAGACCTCACAATCGAATGTCTCCCTAAATAAAAAATTAGTTTTGCATAAGTAAATTCAATAAGGTAGGCATGGTGTCTATGAACATACAAATATGAAGTCCATGATGCATGTAGAAATAATGACGATACACGTAATAGATTTTATCTCTACATCGGCATCATTAACCATGAAGGCATTGATTTTCCATTCAATGTCTTTCAAATGCACTCTTTGATTAATAATTTACATCTATTTTCTTATGTATATAGTACATGATTGATACATAATTACCTATGCAATGGTCACACCTTCGTGTTTGAAATCAAACACCAATAATGTGTACAGTTGGAACTGTAAAAGAAAACACTAAAAACATTGAAACAACTACTATTGTTACAAAAATTAGAATAACTAATATTATAAACTAATATTACAAACATTGGCACAATACCTTCATTGCATTCATCCCAAAAATTTCATCCATCACCAATAAGCTATACTTCCAAAATATTATTAACCATTCCATCTGTTGTGGGAGTTGGATACCCAAGATGAAGGGGATTTTCCTATCCCCATCAAGCTCTCCCCTATTATATCCTTGATATAAAAACCATTTATCAAGATTGGCCAGTATCCACTTCTGAACACTTATTACACCATCAACATTGTACACATATTTTACCTCCTTGATCAATCACTCTTTATTGTATATGTCATCCTTGCTAAAAAAATCATCCTGATCTATTTCACCACTAAACAATACATGTTTCTCATGCACCATCTCCCAGTATTTAAGGTAGATAGCATCAGCAGACATTCCCAACAATAGTAGCCTATGAACCCATTCATTGAGTTAGGGACTGATGTGAGGAGCAAAAAAACATTTCTTTCCCTTGAACTATTCAAATTATTGGTTGTGGTAATAGTTGTGTTTATTGTCCATGTGTTCTATTTGATTGCATGTGAGTAGAACATAATTGATTCTATAGACCATGCATCATGTGCTAAAATGACAAAAAAAAAACCACACCTTATATGCCTTCAACCTAGCCGATTACCTTTTCCCAACTTGGGCATTAAAGACTTATCTTTGGGGATGGCATCAATTTCTTTAAAGTCATCGGGGACATATGAAAACTAGTACCTGCATGATTGTGGTGAACAAATAAATAATCATGCAAGATGAAAATAAAATGTAAATGAACAAAATATAATAGCATCTAAACAGACACCAACTTTCAATGTATAGTGTGAGGTGACTCACATTACATATTCAGAGACTGTGGTGATCTTGATAACCTTTCCAACAAAATTTGAATATTTTAGGGAATAATGCCCTTCTTAATTCTCCTTTGATGAAGTCATCAACTCTATCCTGCTCAACCCAAGTAACCCACAAGTATTCCTTGTTGATGTTAAGAGAATTGGCCCACTTCATACAATTGTAATCAAATAGACCCTCATGTGGCTTCTACAGTTCAAGGCGCATTATTTCTTCCCACCTTTTTGCCATCTATTTTAGCCTACAAGGAGAACATTTCATTGAATGAATTAGAAATAGACTTTTTGTATTTTGAGTGAACATAAGTTTCCATGTATTTTAGAGGACTTCTTTTCGATTGAAATTGATATAAAACTCTTCATAAAACATATGAAAATAAATGCATTAAAATGTAGAAATGGATAAAATAGTGCATGCATGAGGTAGTTCCATTTATAGATAATCTTAAGTGACATGCACTAATTGCATGCATGTGGGTCGGGCTCAGGGACGTGATTTTGTTACGAATACTATAGCTTTGGGAAAGGGTTAATAAAATGAAAAATTGCCTAGAAGCCCATAAATTGAAGACAAGGGTTGGAGAATAGGGAATTTGCTATGAAGCCCATAGAATTAGGAGAGGGTAAGAAAAGAGAAATTTTTAAGAATCCCACTCATTGTCCATCAAATAATCATTCAATGTATTCAATTAGAGGCATGGACATACTAGTAATGTCAGAAATGGCTAGTAGGTGATCTTTTGGTAGAGTGAACACACAAATAATTCTGCAACAATGATTATGTATTCAGAAACATGCAAAAGGACGTGCAATAATTACCTTTGTATTAAACTACCTTTCTTTACAAATATTTGTTATACACTTCTAATCTTTGGTTTGTACTAATCAACACAATTATAATAACATGGTGAAGAGGAATATAAAGGAGTAGGGGGGTTAGCTCACTATTGAACTCATGGTAGAACTGAGTGTAACTCATAGAAGAACTCACATTGGTACTCAGTACAACTTCATATGGAACTCTAGGTAGAACTCACCCTCTCACCTAGTTAACCTCTTATCACACCTAAGTAATATAAAGCTACAAGTTTAAGAATTATCCATTAAATAAGTAAATTGAATAATCAATATCCTACACCAACACCCCCCCCCCCCCCCTTCTCATTAAGCGTAGCTTAGGTGGGTGGAAAAGAAAAGATGGGTCCCGACAACAA
The DNA here is from genome assembly GCA_037957365.1 of Torreya grandis. Taxonomy (NCBI): domain Eukaryota; kingdom Viridiplantae; phylum Streptophyta; class Pinopsida; order Cupressales; family Taxaceae; genus Torreya; species Torreya grandis. Next base: position 641,414 of record JARHVA010006390.1, on the reverse strand, counting down.
GGCCTGATGAGGTACCCATGTACAATGCAACTCTCAATATGTGGAGTAAAAGGAGAAAATCTGGTGGGAAAAAACTCTCGCACCCCCGCCACCCCTCCCAAAGGAGAGACAAAGAAAAGAAGGGACTAGAAAGCCCACTCCAACACCCCTCCTTAAGCATATATTAGATGGGCTGTAAATTTGGTTCCAAGAAACGGGCCTAACGAGATACCCAAGTACATAGTTATGATCCCAATATCCTACTAAATTTAACGGATGTGTGTTTCCACAAATAAAAGAGAGAATGTATGCATAGAATGTCACATGGTCAATGCTATATTAGGTCTCTCTACAACAAATGTAGTCTCTTCCTTTCAAAACAAATAAACCACAAACAATCAAACTACTAAATTTCCACTCAAGTGGAATGCATGTAGAAATCATGATATGGATCTCTATAAAATGCTAAAATGTCTCTATACTAGTGCTTGATTGTGCTAAAGTTTGATCAAGTATCATAGGACTAATTATAGAAGATGGAAATATAGAAACATACAATGAAAGATAGAGAACATCTAGAGAATAAGATAGACATAGAAGATTCATTAAAGGAATGTCCATATAAATAAGAGAGCATGACTCAATAACTATTAAAATTGAAGATCGATCTATAAATGAAGCACTTAGATTTGTGAGATAAATGTCTACATGTACATATGAATCATTAATACTCTCAATGTGTATACTCTCATTCACAAAGTCCTCCAAAATGCAAGTTTGTGAAGGTTCTAAAAGAGCAAAAATCTACACAAAAAAGGATGAAGAATATTCAATGAGACCACTAAGGTCTGGCAAAATCTCATCTTGTAGTGGTGGCTCGACAGAAGGAAGAACACTATCCACCATGGATGTATCATCAAAAGAAATAAAGACACAAGGTGAGAGTACAATAGTCTTAAAAGATACAATAGGAAGTGGAGGAGGAAGTGTGACATAAATCTCAGCAAGATCACTGAAAAGACTTTGTAGTATGCTCTAAATAGTGCATGGATACTCTGTATATTCTACATGGAAATGAAGATCCATGTAAATATGAAGTAACAAAGTGGAAAAAATCTTATCACAAGTATTATCCCACTTATCAAACAAAACATGATCAGTGGGTTCAAGAATTCATCCATATAGAAATGGACTATGATTCTTACATATGAGCAAGTGTTTTATATAAGCATGCCAAAAAGCATAATTCTCCTTCCTAAGAAGGATCACTGAAGATGAAACAACTCTCCTCATTTAGAATCTCTTAAATGAGGTTGACGTGACTGAGATAAGACACCATAAAAGTGCACAACTACACAAAATACTTTGCAATGAACTCCTAAAGCACGCTCATAAAAGTGACGTCAAGCACAACCAAGAATGCATCTAAATGAGCAATCATTGCTAGAGTAGGTGAAAACAATGGTGCACGCTCTATAGATGGAATTTAGACTAGGCTAAAAATTAGTCCATACAAATGAAAGCAATCAGTGCACAAACTACGCTACAGAAAGTAGTAGGGCTCACAACCCCTTTGAATATGGCACTTTATAACTTGAGTGTGTTTTACAAAACAATGTAGACCAATGGAAATATTATGAAAAAATATGCACTTTTGAAAAGAGTGGTACTCAATTCTGAGTTACCAGTCAAAAGTTATAGCAAAATACATTTTCCATCATTAATGGCCTACTTAATTAAATTGCACTTCAAATTTAAATGCTCATCAGGGTTAAACACAAAGCATGTCATGTAACCACTCATTAGAATCGGCACAAAATTTGGGACCTCTTCACATAAATAAAAGTTTAAAAAAACTCCTAATACTTACCCTTATATGCTCCCAAGATAGAAACAAGCCACTAATGGTAAAATAAAATAGCAATTTAAAAATAATAATTAAAAAATAGCTAATTTTAAAAAGATTTATGGAAAAAATTTAGGGTTTGAGACTTTTAGCAAGGAAAGGTAAAGAGTGTCATCGCTTATCCAAAGAGAAAAAAAAATTATACGGCGCTGCTGCATGCACTGTACAGGTAGATCTACATGTACAGGTCTGAACCAAATCTCTCCTCTCACCCTATCAATAATAGTTTGGAAGCAACAGGTAGAAACATCCCCAAATTTCTTTTTAAAAAGCTATGCAGGCTAAGAAGGGTTTGTGTAGCAAAAAAAACATAGATCACCTCAATCCAAGAATAGATATGAGTAGAATTCACGGTGAATTTAGTTCAACTGGAGGCTAGAGGATGGTGAGTAGCAGCAGAGAGAGGCATATTTACACAGCGCGTACCAAGCAAAGGAATCATAAGATAAAAATCTACTCGTGAAGCTCAAGAGAGTCTAAGCTATCAATTGCTAAACTTGTAAATTAGACTGCGATCTATGCATAACACATCCCGCATAATTATCTCTATGTTCATATCCAAATATGGGTTCTTTTAAGCCATATCTACCACAAATCGACCGTCAGAATTCTGATCACTTGAAGTAAAAGAAGGGTTTCTAGTAACCACCTTTACAGCATCTGAAAAAATTTAGCTTCCCATAGGAGCTGACTGGAGATGAGGCACGAGAAAGCAAAGAATCTGTCCTTACAGTCAGTGCTAGCAATGACGAAACTCCAATCAAACGTGTTTGTAGCTCAGTCTGAAAGTCTCTTCTTGAATACATGCACAAATCCGTACCACGGATCTCAGATTCCAGATGCCAAAAAAAAAAGGCCTCTATCTACAAATGGACCAGAGTAGGCTTGGAAAAAAATGTCACGCTCCTCCATGCTCGAAACAAAACAAAATAAAACATCTTATCCGTTTGAGAATTCTCCTAAAGTCAATATGGTTGCCTCTAACAAAGATGCTTTGAACGGGCATAGCTATTTTAAGGGTCGTTGAACATGCATAGAAATCTTATTCAAACCGCCACTAAGGTAGAGGATGCAGGGTAGTGGTAGATGGATAGCAAGTAGGGTGAGAGGCATTTCCACTCAATAAAGATTTTCAAATCTGCATTAGAACCTTACATGCAAATGCAAATACAAACAATATGCATATTTTTCTTCAATAGTTTAATTAATACAAATTAGAAATCGAATAGATAAACCAATGATCATTACCAAAACCTTTAGCTCTGAAACCATATTAGAGTGAGCTCTAAGAGTACTGATCCGAGTGCATGCATCAACTCAATATGCTATATGAGACACATATTATACAGGGCAATACTGAGCAAACACATACACATAACTGCAAGAAATGAACAAGAGAAATAAGTCAGGACTAATCCACACACTACTGCATTAGAATATGAAAGGAAACAAATACATATATAGGTTGAAGGAGGAAAGATGTAACCCATTCCAGTGAATTTGGTATTAAACCTTCCAAATAACCAACATGACATTAAAGCCCCTAGGCAAGCAATATGCAACTATGTAGCCAAAACCTATAATAAAAGACCATCCACCAATAGGTAATTTATGAGCAGCGTGTGAAAGGAAATGCTAGTAGGTGACACAAGAAATTGTTTTATAAAATGTGTGCATTACAAATTATATGAGCCCATATGGGATGCAATTTATCCCATTCAATTGTAAAGGTAGGTTGTCTTATCACCCACAGTAACATCAGGGCATAAACTATATTGAGTTATTAGAGCTTTAGTGTAGAAAAATAAGCCACCAATTTTATTGAAATGATTTCCTCATAGACCACCACCAACATAATTCCCATGTATTGGACCATAATTTTTGGACACTAAATTTAGGGAGGCCCATGAGAAGAGAAAACACAATTATGAAACTAAATGAAAGCTTCTTCTTCATTACATTTACAAAATTATAAAAAAAGTTTTCATGATAAAAAAGATTCTTCTTCATTACATGTAAAAAATTATACCACTGTCTAATGTCTATTGTTTACAACTAATCTGAGTAGTAACCATCATGATCATGTGCATTTCTATCATCCTCAAATTCTTCAAATGGTGTTGGAAAATGACATCTTAAACACATTACTTTTTGGTATGTAAGTTCATCCAACACGTGTTCGGGATCTAACTCAAGATTTGAATCTAGAGAATTTCATAATTACATATAATTATCATGAATATTGTCTCATGTTGAAAGTTGAAATCTATACATAAGGAGATATGTATGAAAGAATGTCTCTAGCAAGAATGTTGCATAACTAGTTCTATCAAAGTACATGTCAAACCAACTTTTCATCATGGGATTCAATTATATTTCATGTTACATAATATTTAATTTTGATAAGAGATTAGACTTAAATATTAAATCCAACATTTCTATTTGTTGAGGTGACCAATTGCCTTTTAACAGCTCCAAAGTAAACACATTATTAGTATTTCATCAAACCTTGGCAATGTGATTTGCATGTGTAGCCCAAGAAGGTGGTGGCCAACTAAAAATTTCATTCAATTCATCTGCAACTTGATCAATGTCTCTTCTTGGTACGTATTTGAGTTAGATTAGAGAATTCCATAAGGGATTAGAATGCCAACTTGAGAGGGGTTGCAAAAACAATGACATACTGCAAATAAACACACAGACTACGTTTCTCTTCATATGCTCAATATTTCAATTGATAAAATAGAACATGCCATATAGGTTTTTATGCTTGCTTTCCATTGAACATGCCATTTGTGAGATTTGAACATGGATCATCTTGTAAATGTGATTTGTACATGGATCATAAGAAGGCCAATGTTGAATAAAGTAATACCATTTTGACCATTTTAGTGTTAATGAGTGCTTCAGTTACCATTTATAGAAAATAATAACACTCAATCTTGAAATCTACATGACTCACATATGCCCCAAAGGTATAGGCAACATCCATAGATGAAATGCATATAACATGTATAGTTATAACCCTTTATAAAAGCTCATTGACTGTAACTTTTTCTACAAGTTGTTACCATTTTCTAGTTCTTTCAGATCATATTTATAACCCAAAATGGGCAATGATTGGCATTTGAACAATCCAGAACAATTCTTGATGTTGAACCTAATAACACACACCAAACACAAGTATAGAAGATTTCAAATAAACTAGTAGAATATCTTGAATTAATCAATCATATTTTTTATAAATAAAAAATATTTTTCTTTACAAACTTACATAAGAAGGGCAATGTTGAATAAAATTTTACATGGTAAGCAGAGTTAAACAAAGTTGTATTTTTCACATACAGAATATCTTTTAACAAACGGTCATTTTAAAGGATAAAAGAAAGCAAATATCAATGTTACCTTATCATTTTAATAGATGATCATTTTGAAGGACAAAAAAAATAAAACATTCCATTATTTAGGTGGAGAATTGACTATGTGAAACCATTAAAGTGCAAAACCATTTCTAGAGTGGGAAAAACAAAACCATTATTGTGTAAAACAAAGTTGAGACATGGACCTTACTACAATTATTAAAGTCTTAATGCATGACACTTCTATTTCTAATCTCTCATTTGTTGACTTAATCCCCCTTACAAATTGAAGATATTTTCAAAATATCTACAAATTATATAGAAACACAAATGATATATTTATTTATAAGATATAAAAAACCAAAATTCAATTAATTGGGGGCACTTGTAGACATAGACAAGTCAAGTGATGTTTATGTGTCAATTACTCGAATGCAATTTTGTCATAGCATGCATACAATGCAGTCAATGACATTTTTGCTTAAATGAAAAAAAACAAACATTACATTATTCAGGTGCATAATTTATTGAATGGAATAACACCCATTTTCTACATATTATCGACTAATTACCCTTCAATAGTCATCCCATCCATTATCTTATATATTCTTACCTTTTTTTTCATTCCACCAGTGAAAAATAAATAAATTGAAGGAAGTTGGTTACAGAAGAAAAATTTTTGATAAAAAATTTTACAAAACGAAAGCTTTTCATATGGTAGAACACTGTAGAATAGTTTTGGGAATAGATGCAAAATGCCTTATAGTTAACCCATTGTTGGAATACACAAGTGAAGGTATCAGTCATCCAACATGAAAATAACCATTTGGCTTGTTTTTATGTTGTATGAGCACCGAACTTTCCAAATCTGTTGAGAATTAATTGCCTCATCGATGGGTTGTGGGACATAGGGCAAGGCCACAAACTCTTCGAATCCCTAGACCCTTTAGGTAATATAGAATATTTTTCTAGATAGGAAAATAGGCTATGAATTAGGTAAAGTTTAGACACAAAAGAAGAAGAAAAGTAGTTTAGGCTGTCCTCTTGGGTACAAAATTGTAATTTTTATGTTGGTGTTAAGAAATAAGATAAGTTACCGTGCTCCAATATGGGAGCTGAAATTCATGAAGTTGGTTACAGAAGAAAAATATGTGATAAAAATTCGTACAAAATGAAATCTTTCCTTCCATAGAAATGTGTCTGGGTGTGTCTGATCTGAGAACTTTCCTTGTTTCTTCTGTGATACCATAAACCGAGAAAGTCTTGAAATTTTTAAATAGAATTTGAGATGATAACAATGAAATTGCTTAAATAGACATGTTTTGATTTATGTGACTGCATACTTGCTTTGGTATGTAGAACCAAATATAAACAAAAATGTTAAATATGAATTTCTATTTCTAAATATCATACCTCATTACTAAAAGAATCTTAAATCTATTTAACTAAACGTAAATGATAACAAATAAATAAAATACCCTAGAGGAGGAGACATTGTTGTTAGTAAGATCTTCAAGCTTGACAATATGTATGTGGTCAGAGCAAGCTCTAAGTAAATATCGTTTGTTTGTTACAAGTGATTTCTCAGCTACAACGAATACATTGAAAACAGGGTAAGAGCGAGGGGTTGGTCAACCATTTCAAAACTCGTGCTCCATTTCCCACTTTGTTCCAACCTGCATGCTATGAATAACTGTGGCTTTTGACTAACCGCTTTGTTTTAACCGCGACAGGGACAATACCGCAATTAAGCTTGTCGTGAGATTGTATTGCATACCACGAAATTGTATTCATATTTTCTATGAAGTCTCCTACAACTTGTGTAAGTGGATTCTTCTGCGTATTTGCATAATTATATAGATTATTCAACTTGACCTAGGAAGGCATCTCTCCGTCAAAGTAGCGACCAAGAATTTGGTAAATTAGTCAACTCAGTCGTTTTCCTTGGTTACGACATTTTCCACAACACGAGGAAACCCTCAAGACTCTTAGTATTGACTTCGATAAACTAATTCCTGTCATTAACTCTTCAATTTGTTATACACGGAATACGGGATCTACTGTTTTAGATGGATTCCCGCAACTTTGGTAGCTGGATTCTTCTCCCCTTTTGCAGAATTGGAATTCGACAATTTCATTGATTATTCAACTTGTCCTACAACGCATCTCTCAAAGTAACGACGAAGAATTGTCGGGGAAGAATCCCACGAAAGACAACCAAAAACAAAGTCTCTTGAAAGTCGATGCCGTATGGCTGCTGGGCTGCTGAAATTTCCACGAGGAGCTCCTCCGTTTAAAATTCATCGATTATATTGAGGAGAACCGGTCAAGACGATGTGTTGTATATATATCACCTTGAATTCTCTCGCCGAATATCGTTGCCAGTGTCTTTTCCTATACTAAACAAGCATTTTTCGAACTCCTGAGCATTGTAATACTTCTTTGAATGGCTTGTTCATAGTATTTTATTTTTAGCATTTCCTTTTCCTCTAATTACAGCAGTTATTTTCTTTGGAGCCTAGTCAAGTATTTTGTATTATTTAATTTCAGTCGAATGTCTCATAACACTTCTTTTTTTTATACAGGTGCCACCATGAAATCCACAAGTTTAATCTTGTTAGGGATGACGGTTTTTGCTGGATTATCGATCTCCACACCTTCGCAGCCAAATGGTAAGGTTTCTGTTATTAAGTGCTGATTTTACTTCAACTCTGCAAATGTTTTAAAAACAGGTCCAAAAATAATAATAATAAACATAACTGCTGCAAAAAACAAGGCAAAACAGGCAATGACTGAAAAACAGAAATCATATTGATATAACTTAAATTCTATCCAATACAATCCAATGCATTTCATTGTGCAGTTTGCTTGTGCATATTTACATATTTATAGATTTAGGATACATATTTAGGAGATCTCTAGATTTTATGTAGATGGAAAAAAATCTTTTAACAACCTCAGCTCTGATGCCATGTAAAAACAGGTTCAAATATAATAATAAAAAACATAACTGCTGCTGCAAAGAGGGCAAAACAGGGCAATGACTGAAAAATAGAAACTATATTGATCTAGCTTAAATTCTATCCAATACAATCCGATGCATTTCAATATGCAGTTTGCTTGTGCATATTTACATATTTATAGATTTGTCTTTCAATTAGAAACTCCCCTTTTCTAAAAAAAATCTTTATTCTAGCATGCTTTAATTTCTAGAATACTCTTCAACCTAGAATGTTCCATTTTCTGGAATCTTCTAATTGCTGGAATGTTCTAAACAATCTTACTTTCTTAACAAATTTGATATCTGTGCAGGGTTTCTAAATATCAACTGTGGAGCTACAGAGAATAAAACTGGGGATAACGATCTACTGTGGATTTCAGATTCCCCTTTTATAAAAAATAGGACCATTTTCCCGTTGCATCAATCGAGTAACACTGCGTTGCAGTATCTCTCGTTAGCCTATTTCACAAATCTGGCAGTAAATAAATATTGCTATCAGCTCCCTGTAATATCTGGTCTACGTTACCTAGTAAGAGCTAGGTTTGATGGTGGAGCGTTTGATCATGGAATCCCTTTCTCTAATTTCTTTGATCTATATATTGGGAGATTCAAATGGACCAGTGTCGATCTCTCCACATTAAAAAAGGGTTATGCCCGTTATCATGATATCATCATGACGGCCGAAAGAGACAGAATCCCTTTATGCCTAACACCAAATTCAGAATCACAACCCGCTCATTATCTCTTCATTTCAACTATTGAGTTGCGGCCATTGAAAACTGTCATGTATAATAACAATACGGATTTTAAAAAGAAGGCCTTGCTTATGATAGGTCGTACGAATTTTGGGGCATTTGATAACAAGGATTTACAGTAAGTTCCCTTACGGCCGAATGAGATAAGCATTAATTAAGGATAACATATTCATAGATTTTATACTGAATTTCCTCCTTTCTTTAGTTTTTACTGTTTTTAATCTTAATAAATTCTGATTAAACTCAATGTTATTGTAATGTTAGATATCCAAATGATACATACGATCGTATTTGGGTGCCGTATTCATCATCATCATCAATGACAGATCCCAGCTTCGAGGAATCATTGGCGGAGGGGCTATGGAACCGACCGCCTGTAGATGTATTACGGACTGCTATTCAAAACAGGGTGGACAACACACCAATAAAAAGTGCATTTACACATTCCTATAATACTCTTACTGCAGATTCTTATTATGTTGCACTTTATTTCTGCAACATCAATAACATGTCAGGGAACAGCACTTTCCAAGTCTTTCTTAACGATCATCAAGTTGGAGACACGATTAATCTTTCTTTCGGGAATTGCCAGACTACACATTCCAACTTAAATCTAAGCGAAACTGACACCGTTCTAGACTTGCTTTTAAGTCCTTCCGAAGGATCAGAAAATGGACCATTTATAAATGGAGGAGAAGTTTACAAAGTATTGGATATACAGAGTGCGACACACGCTGGTGATGGTAAGTCTCTAACTCAAGAAACTCACCATTGATCAAACATTCAATGTTGTATAAATGGTAACCTAACATAGCGTTTGCGCTTAATATTGTTGAACACAGCACTTGCTATTCATAAAATAGCAGAGGTTATAAATGTGCCAGATGATTGGGCTGAAGGAGATCCATGTTTCCCAAACGCTTACGGAATAACTTGCAGCAATGATGACCCTCCGCGAGTGATTGTCCTGTAAACATCTCTCTACGAGCTTTTTGCTACTGAATGAATTTGCAGTTCATTGTGTTATTTTTCCTCATAACAGCTAGTAACATATATTATTTCAATTTCTTCCCAGAAATCTAACAAGCACGGGTCTAAAAGGCAACATACCTCCGATGGTAGCAAACTTAACAGCATTAGAACAGTTGGTAAGTTTCATCTAGTTTTAACAGGTTTAAATAGTATTTATATTAAAAATGTCTTAATAAACAATCTTTAATAGGATACATCTGATACATAGTAACTACCTCGACTTGAAAATTGTAACTAAACTGGAAAATAGTAATTTTATCTTTATCACAGAATATCCACTGACTCACCCTATATGTAAACGAACAAAAAATAAAAATTCTATTTCTTAATTCTTTAAGCTTTTTCTTCGGTGATATCACATTCCATATATGCTTTCTATTTAAATAGATTAAACTAACTTTAAAGTACTAAGAAACGTGACTAAGGTTTACTTTCCACTGTGATTATTAGTTGCTAGGAAACAATAATTTGTCAGGTTCTATTCCAGACCTCAGTACACTGAACAATCTTCAGATACTGTAAGACATCTCTCTATCTCTGTCTCTTCTCTATATAATCTGAAAGAATGATAAAAGCAGGTTCCCTATATAGTTCTTGACGGGAAGCTGTTATGTTGAAGGCAATTGCAAGACAATCAATTGACAGGAGGTATTCCAAGGTCATTGGAGAAGCTTTCAAAGTTAAATCAGCTGTAAGTTTCTTTAGTACTCTTATTTCTGCTTTTTCAAAGAAAAATTCCATTACTAATAAGTCAGTTTTATATTAAAAAGATTTTTGCAGGACAATCTATTGGACCCAACACTGCCGCCGGGTTTATATAAACCTGGGTTATATCTTCGGTACAAGATTTTTCTATCGGACTTGTTCTCTTAATTAAATAAATGGTAGCAGCATCAGTATTACCCTATAATTTAGATTGAAACGTAGGGTAATGAGAAAACCGTAACTAGCACGTAGGTATACAATAATTTAAGTATTGCATGTCAACTGATTTTTATGGATCTCGGATAATGATATGTTGCAAACAGAAATGTTGTTCTCTCTTATATGTTTGACTGGATGAGGCAGAGTTGATACAGCGGATAAGAAAAGTAACAAAATAAAAGGTTGGATGGTGGGGCTTCTGACCGGTGGTTCGGCAATATTCATAGTAATAATGGTCTTCACAGCTTTTCTATGGAGACAAAAACGTATATCACAGGTGCAGAACACAAACCGTCCAGTATCGGCAGGTATTTCTATAACCTTTAAAAACTCATTTATTAATAAACTATTTGTTCAATTCTATTTCTTACTGGGAATTAATCAATTCAATAACATGTATTACAGATGATGAAAATCACAATAAATATCATAGACTGGCCGTGGAATACACAGAGGAAGATATAAAAATGGCTACAAATAATTATTCGACCACCATTGGTAAGGGAGGCTTTGGATCGGTATTCTCGGGTAGACTTTCAGGGTATGATGTTGCCGTCAAAATACTTTCAACTAATTCCGACCAAGGACAACGAGAGTTCCAAACTGAGGTGCGCGTGTCACAAATATTAGATGGCTTATCTACAAAACGGATATTATTTAAATCTCTATATGCCTCAAATTCTTCGTTTACAATTTTTATTTCTGTTCTTTTTGGTTTAGGTGAATCTCCTATCAAGAATATATCACAAGAATCTTGTGAATCTCATCGGCTATTGCAGACAACCTGTAAGAGCGTTGGTATATGAATATATGCACCTTGGAACATTGAAGGATCATCTATATGGTACTATTTATAAACATTTGACTATACTTAAAAATTAAATAGCAACGAATCATGCTTACCAAAAAAAATTGGTGTGTTTTTTACATTTTTTATTTCAGGTATAGCCAAATTAGAAAACCCAATTGACTGGCGTAGGCGGATCAACATTGCTCTACAAGCAGCACAAGGTTTTTTTAATTTTTTTCTGTATTGTCAATTTTTATTTTTGGAAACAAAAAATGACATTTCTTTTTATCATAAATATGTAGAAATTGAATATAATTGTTTATACATACAATTGCAGGCTTGCTTTACCTGCATGAGGGTTGTAGTCCTCCAATCATACACAGAGATATAAAGTGTAGTAATATACTTTTGGATAAAAATATGTCTGCAAAGGTCGCTGACTTTGGTCTCTCCAAGCTGCTCGACAGTTACAATAGCCATATATCCACAGTTGTCAAGGGCACCCCCGGTTATCTTGATCCTGAGTATTTTATTCTTGACCAGTGCATTTTCTTTGCTTATTAAGCATTCATATGGTTTATAACTCTGGAGATGGTTGACTGCATGACTAAAAGTTGGAAGTTTTTGCAGATACTTTGAAACATCATCATTAACTGAAAAAAGTGATGTCTATAGTTTTGGAGTAGTTTTATTGGAGATCATCTCTGGAGTACCCCCTACTGAGGGAATAGTTGAATCGGTAATTCATCAAAAGTTCCAAGAAACTTCAATATTTCTGATGTTTAGATTTTCTTATTAACAAGAAATGTTTTATTTTTAATTGTTCTACAGGCACAGAAACTGCTTTCCTGTGGCAGACTAGTCGACCTTATGGATTCTTCATTGCTAAACCGATATAATTTAGCATCTGCTTGGAAAGTTGCAGAGGTGGCATACACATGCGTGGAATCAAAACCAATTAATAGACCTAAAATGAGTGCAGTTGTGAAAGAATTGGGTGAAGCTATGGAACTTGAGGATCAAGAGCACAGTCAATCTGAACACCTTTCAATTCAATCATTCCAAATGACTGACGCACCCACAGCAAGGTAGCTGTTGGAGACTGCAGTTAATTTCTCCACTCCTCATGCATGCAATTGTAAGCAATCAGTTAGTAAACTGACAGTTGAGAAATCAGTTAGTTAGCAAACTGTTAGTTAAACTGTTAGAGAATTTGTTAGAGAGTTAGTTTGCATGGAAAGACTAAAACTAGTCTTTGGTTTGTTTTTTCTAATTATTGTTAGTTTTTCAAATCTATTTAATAGACCCATGGGGCAGTATTGTAATTGAGCAAGATAAGCAATATCAAGAAGATCTGCAAGAATCAAGAAGATTATTAAAAATCTTGTTCCCTGATTGTTGTAGCAATCTAAATGTGTTATTATCTGTGTGTGTTCTATCTGTGTGTTTTCATGTGTTAATATATTCTAACAGTAGCCATGAAATTACATGAATTTCACCATATATATATATATATATATATATATATATATATATATATATATATATATATATATATATATATATATATATAAAACACACCCATACTTACTGGCAAGCTAAATATTAGCCCACAATTTATTAGATTTCATTTGATAATTTTATTTACTCATAAGAGATATTATAGATGACTGCATCTATCACCCATAGAAAAAAAAATGCTTAATCCTTCAAAACTTATGAAGTTCTTGCTTTGGGTTTCATAGCAACCAATCAAGCATCTATAGCCGGACATGTATTTTCAAAGTTTATTATGAATTAATATATATTTTTATCCACTCAAATAATTATTATATGGTCTATGGTTTGTCACTGATATGAATATAACCTGCAATATTATGGACTTCGGGAATATGTTAGAAAATAAAAACCTATAAGAATAGAAAATAGAACACACAAATTGCTACAGCAATCATGGAACAAGATTTTTATTAATCTTCTTGATTCTTGCAAATCTCCTTGATCTTGCTTATCTTGCTCAATTACAACACTGCCCAATGGGTCTATTAAATAGATTTGTAAACAAACAATCATTAGAAAAGCAAACTGAAGACTAATTTTAGTCTTTACATGCAAACTAACTTTTTGTCTAACTAACTGAATGTTAACTGCTTCTCTAACAGTTTAACTAACTGTTTGTTAACTAACTGATAGTTAACTGCTGCATGCATGAAGAGTGGAGAAATTAACTCCAGTCTCCAACACTCTCCCTTAATTTCTACCACAAACTATTTCAGCATTTACAATGCCTAAATTATTTACCATTCTTGCCATAGCTACATTGCTAGTGGCTGCCATTCATGGCATACATCTCTTCACTCATTCTGTCTACCAGAGTAATCTTTAGAGCTGCGTCTTCAGAGTAGCATACAGACATTCTCCCCCTTAAGTTGAATACTGGTCTCAAATTACTAAACCTTTTCAATACACTGCCTCTCATGTAGAATACACTGCCTTGCGAAATACATCACCTTATATGTGGAATACACCACCTTGCGAAATACATCACCTTATATGTAGAATACACCACCTTGCAAAATACATTGCCTTATATGTGGAATACACCACCTTATATAGCCTAGATTGAGGCTACGAACAAATATAATTGCTCAATGAGTGTTCACTCAATGTTTAAGACTGAGGAGTAGCCTATCGAAAGGCTATCAATGGACATGCTTATGTCCAACACTGCAAGCTTCCTGCTTGCTTACCTTTCTTTCACTTGATGCTTAATTGTTCAACTTTCCTCCCAGAACTCTACTGGGTTCTTTCCACATTGATCTAGAATTGCCAACGATCAGCCTGATCTTCAGACACTTTGATAGCTTCACTCGTTGTTCAACACACACACTGTCATAGCTTCACTCGATGTGTAACACACACACTTTCAAAGCTTCACTCGCTGTGTAACTCAAGCTTTGCGAAGCTCTTACCATCTCTCATGCGCGCCTCTTACGCTACCTTCTTTCTCCAACTATTTCATTGCTTGGCTCTTTTCAACACATTCATAACTTCTTGGATATGCGACCCACTTAAGATCATATTCCACAAACAACATATCTTCTGCAGACTGCCCTTTTACATGAGGTGATTCGACCTCATCAAATTTGTATGCTCCAAATGGTGGTAGTGCACCCTTGATGCACCCATTCCAAATCTTGCCACCTAAGTGACTTCACTACTCTCCATTGACCTGCAAATAGGCCTTGAGTAGACTTCCGACACTCCTTGCCGGCTACGATTTCTTTCAACAGATTGTCTGCTTCACGATCTCCTTTCTTCTTCTTCTTCTTCTTCTTCTTCTTCTTCTTCTTCTTCTTCTTCTTCTTCTTCTGTTCTCTCTTACCCCACAAGCTTTCTTAATTTCCTTTTGCCTCGCCCTTTCTTCAAAAATAGACCCCTTGTGGGAAACCCTAACTGTAGATGCGCGCGCTTGTCTTGGTTGCTCTGATACCAATTGTTAGAAAATAAAAACCTATAAGAATAGAAAATAGAACACACAAATTGCTACAGCAATCATGGAACAAGATTTTTATTAATCTTCTTGATTCTTGCAGATCTTCTTGATCTTGCTTATCTTGCTCAAGTACAATACTGCCCAATGGGTCTATTAAATAGATTTGTAAACAAACAATAATTAGAAAAGCAAACTGAAAACTAATTTTAGTCTTTACATGCAAACTAACTATTTGTTTAACTAACTAAATGTTAACTGCTTCTCTAACAGTTTAACTAACTGATAGTTAACTGCTACATGCATGAGGAGTGGAGAAATTAACTATTGTTTTGGTAGAATCTTTTGAGGTACAAGAGAAAACATGTGGCATTCAAAACAGATGTAAAGGGTCATCGAGATCTCAAACACAATATAGAATTTGAACTCAAAAAGGGCTCCATATATGTGTTAACATAATAATTTTGCTTGAGACTGGGATCCAGTCTGTTTATCGCAGGGATGTGTATATCGCATAAAAAATGAAGTGAAAACTTCTAATCTTAGGATATTTGAAGTTGCCTTCAAATAAATTTAAGGTTTTATAAGATCATATATGGGATATGGTTGTGGATAATTAATTAAATTTAAATTAAGTTACAATGTAACTTAACTTTTTATTGTATGATGAAAATGAAGTTGATCTAGAAGAGATAATATTTAATTTTTTTTTAAATTTTTTGAAATGATTCATATTTAACTTTCAAAAATTGAGATTGAGATATTTTGAAAAACAAAAAATTCTATCTCAATTTAGTAAAAAAATAGATTTAGAGTTCTAAAAAGAATTGGAAACAATATTGATCACATTGAAAAGCTCAGTGAAATCCACATTTGTAATTTATAATTTAGAGATTCTAAATTCAATAGCTTTGCTTGCCTTATCTTCATGTGATGAATGAACATGGTTATGTCATGGTTTTTAATAGTGCATTTTTTCTACTAAAATGTCTCAAAAGCACTACATGGATTACTCTTGAATTTTCTAGACAAGCAAACCTACTACTTTTTTGTGCCTTTATACGAATGCGAATCCAAATCTTATAATTATGTCTAAAATGATCCTATTAGTTAATCTCATTATATTCTTTTGAGATGACTATCTCAACATCATATGCAATTATTGACAATAGTGGAGACAATATTATACACCTTCAAATTTTAAAGACCTATAAGTGCTACACTCCCATAATGTTTAAGAACATAACAACACAAATAATGCTAAGCCGAATAAATATATTCTTTAAACTATGTTCAAATAAAATCCTTTTATTTTGTTTAAATAATCTTAATAATTAAATTATATTAAATGTATGATTTAAATGCAAATTTAAAATTAAAACACAAAATATTGAAAGGAGAGAAGCAAAACGAGAGCAAACTAAATCAAACAATATGTTAATATTAATGTTTTTTTATAACAAAACATATATCAGTGCCTTTCCCATTATGTTATATTTTATAGAAGTGGTATAAAATGTATATACACAAACCGATTTACCTGGAATAAACTAATTTAGCTCTAATGTAATGTATTATTTGAGATATTTGAGAACAAACAAATGCTACTATCTTCTTTTGCTTATAGTGATAGGCATTATTATTTCTATTCACTTTCAATGACTTAACAGCTCATTAAAGTGTGTTAGAAAGTCAAGTTGAACTAGAGTTAATTTTTCCACTCCTCATGCATGCAATTGTAAGCAATTAGTTAGTAAACTGACGATTAAGCAATCAGTTAGTAAACTGACAGTTGAGCAATCAGTTAGTTAACAAATAGTTAGTTAAACTGTTAGAGAATTTGTTAGAGAGTTAGTTTGCATGGAAAGACTAAAATTAGTCTTTAGTTTATTTTCTAATTATTGTATGGATTCAAATCTATTTAAAGATGCTTGGGCACATCATTGTAAGCAAGGAAAATTGAAGATCAATAGAATCTCTTTCTTTCAAGAAATTGTTGTAGCAATTGGATTCTTTGTTATTTATTTGATTTAGTTCTTTTTTTTCATGCTCTCTTGATTCTGACAAATTAGAATCAAAGTCTGGTTAGGAAAGCAGCCAGCAGGGAGGTGACAAGAAGAAAGGAGAGCGAAGCAGTCAGGTGCAGAAATTGCCAGCAGGCAGTGCAGAGACTGACATTAGCAGTGCAGAGACTGACATCAGTCGACTCTAAGACCGACATTGACAGAGTAAACTAACATCGACAGTATTATCTGACTGACCGTGGTAGTATAACTGACGTTGGTGACTGTATTTGAGAAACAGTGACCAGAAAGTCATTTTTAGCGTGAGAAATGGCAGCATCTAATAGTATTTCACAGCCTCAAATTCCTATTTTTGATGGTAAGAATTACAATTTTTAGGCAATTAAGATGCAAACTTTATTTTTCTCACAAGATGTTTGGGATTTGGTAGAGAGTGGTTTTGTAGAACCGCAGGATGAGGCAGCCCATCTGACATTAAATGGAGCACAAAAAGATGAGCTTAAAGAGAACAAGAAGAAAGATGCAAAAGCTTTATTTCTCATCCAACAGGCATTGGATGAATCTATATTTTGAAGAGTTACAGCAGCAACAAGATCTAGAGAGGCATGGAAAATCTTGGAGACTACCTATAGAGGTAATACAAAGGTAAAAATTACTAAATTGCAATCTCTTAGGAGAACTTTTGAAAATTTGCAAATGAATGAATCAGAATCCATAGACTAGTTTATGGGTCAAGTTTTGAATATAGTGAATCAAATTAGATCTAATGGAGATACTATCATAGATCAAAAGATCATAGAAAAAGTACTCAGATGTTTACCTAGTAAATTTGATGCTATAGTTGTAGCTATTGAGGAAACCAAGGATTTAGAACAATTATCTGTAGATGAATTAATGGGCTCTTTGTTAACACATGAATCCAGAATGAATAGGAATAATACTTCTCTTGAGAATGCCTTCAAGTCACAGGTATCAGTTGGCAGAGGAAGAGGAAGAGCCAGGTCAAGCTTCAGAGGAAGAGGCAGAGGCAAATATGGAAGGAATAATTCAGATGAAGGTGAGAATAGTAATCAAAACTATAGTAGTAGAGGATGTGGTAACAATCACTTCTAGCAAGGTTCACAGAGGTTTGAAAAATCTAATGTTCAATGTTATTACTGCAAGAAATATGGTCATTATGCAAATGACTACATAAATAAACAAGGATATGTGTACAAGTAGAATGCTAATTACACAGGTGAATCTAGTTCTAATCCAGGTGAATCTAGTCCTAATCTTGGAAGCTTATTTCTTACTTGTAATGTTACTCAAGAAAAAGCTAGTGATATTTGGTTTTTAGATAGTGGATGCAGTAATCATATGATAGGAAATAAAGAATTTTTTGATAGTCTTGATGATTCTATAAAATCAGAAGTGAAAGTAGGAAATGATATCACAGTAGATGTCATGGGTAAAGGTGTCATAAATGTTTTGGCAAAGAATGGTGAAAGAAGGTTTATACCTGATGTTTATTTTTTACCTAGACTAATACATAATCTTTTGAGTGTTGGTTAGTTAGTACAGAAAGGTTACATAATATCTTTTATGGAAAATTTTTGCATAATATTGGACAAGTTTCCAAGTGACAGGTTGATAGGAAAAGTGGAGATGACCAAGAATCGGATGTTCCCTCTTCATATTCAGTGCATCCAAGGAGAAGAGAAAGCTCAATTCAAAACCATATAGCTAGACCAATCATGGATATGGCACTTAAGGTATGGAAATTTGCATTTTGGAGGTTTAAATTTATTATAGAATAAAAATATGGTAAAGGGTTTACCACCAATAGAACAACTAGGAACTTCATGTGACAGTTGTATTCTATCAAAATAGCATAGAGAGAGCTTTCCAGTAGGAGCCTCGTATAGAGCTAAGGTAATATTGGAGCTAGTCCATAGTGATTTATGTGGACCAATGCAAATTACATCACTTGGAGGTAGTACTTAAAAATTCTAACTTTCATTGATGACTTTAGTAGAAAGACATGGATATACTTTCTCAAAAAAAGTTTGAATCCTTTGGAAAGTTTAAAGAATTCAAGGCAATGGTTGAAAAGCAGAGTGGCCGTTATATCAAGGTCCTCAGATCAGATAGAGGAGGTGAATATATGTCTAATCAATTTCAAGATTTTTGCAGATATCATGGAATCAAAAGGCAATTGACTATAAGGTACACACCACAGCAAAATGGTGTAGCAAAAAGAAAGAACAGAACAATCATGGAGATGGCAAGAATCATGTTGAAAGCTAAACACTTGTCAAATGAATATTGGGCAGAAGCAATAGCATGTGCAGTATATATTCTGAACAAAAGCCCAACAAAGAGTGTCAGAGATCGAGTTCCACAAGAAGCGTGGAGTGGTAAGAAATATAGTGTATATCATTTCAAAATTTTTGGTTGTGTTGCATATTCTCTTATACCATCTAAATTGAGAAAGAAGTTTGATGATAGAGGTGAGAAATGCATTTTTATTGGCTATAGTGAAGAGTCAAAAGCTTATAAGTTGTATAACCCTATTTCAAAGCAAGTGATTATTAGCAAAGATGTAGAATTCAAGGAAGAAGAAGCATGGTATGGTAGCACCATCACAATTGAAGCACCAATTCCACATGATGAAGAAGTTTATGAAGAACAAAATTTACAAGGTGGACAATCCTCTCCACAAGCAGGCACAAGCACTCTAGTAAGAACACCTAGGAGGTTTGAACAAGGTGAATCATCTAGTCATGCATGTCACCCTACTCCAAATTCACAAGTAAGTGATGAATCAGATCCAACTCTTACTACTTTAAGAGCAAGTTTTAAAGGTAAGAAAATGATAAATTTGAATGAGATTTATAAACAAGAAGAAGATAAATTAGATTTGGTTTCAAATTTTGCTCTTTTCACTCATGACCCTATGTATTATGAAGAAGCAGTTACTGAGGAACATTAGCTAAAAGCAATGGATGAAGAGTTGAATGCTATTGAAAGAAATCAAACATGGGATCTAACTAATTTACCTGAAGGTAAGGATTGTATTAGAGTCAAATGGGTTTATAAGACTAAATTTGATGCAAATGGAAATGTTGAAAAGCACAAGGCAAGGTTAGTAAAAAAAAGTTTTGCACAAGAACATGGAGTTGATTATAATGAAACATTTTTACCAGTTGTTAGATTGGATACTATTAGAATGGTATTATCAATAGCTGCTCAAAATAATTGGTATGTATATTAAATAGATGTAAAACCAGCATTCTTGAATGGATTTCTAGATGAAGAAGTATATGTGAAACAACCCACAGCTTATGAAGTACAAGGACATGAAGAAAAAGTTTACAAATTGAAGAAGGCTCTTTATGGTCTTATGCAAGCACCAAGAGCATGGTATAGTAGGACTGATTCTTATATGATAAGCAATGGATTCAACAGAAGCAATAGTGAGCCTACTTTGTACACAAAAATCAACAAAGAAAGTCAGATTTTGATTGTTTGTTTATATGTTGATGATTTGATTTTTACTAGAAATTTGTCTGTAGACACTTTTAAATCAGTAATGAAGAAAGAATTTGAAATGATATATTTTGGATTAATGAAGTATTTTTTGGGAATAGAAGTTGAACAATCAGAGAAAGGAATTTTTATCTGTCAAACAAAATATGCAAAGGATGTGTTAAAGAGATTTAGGATGCTGAATTGTAAACTAGCACCTACACTAGTTGCTATAGGGACTAAACTTAGCAAAGAAGACCAAGGGTCTAATGTTGATTCCACAACATTCAAAAGGCTAGTTGGCAGTTTAATGTATCTTACAGCTACTAGACCAGATATCAGTTATGGGGTTAGTTTAATCTCAAGATTCATGGATTCACCAAAAGACTCACATTGGCAAGTTGGTAAAATTATATTGAGATATGTGGTAGGAACTACAAAATATAAAATTTTATATTCCACAACTAACGATTTTAGTTTGATTGGTTTTACATATAGTGATTTTGTAGGTAGCGTTGATGATATGAAGAGTACTTCTAGATATGCCTTTCTTTTAGGCACAGGTGTGGTGACATGGGCATCCAAAAAGTAACCTATAGTGACACTTTCATCAGCTGAAGCAGAGTATGTAGCAGCCACATCAGTAGCATGTCAAGCAACTTGGATGAGAATAATATTTAAAGATGTATTACATGCACAGAAGGAGTCAACACCAATCTTCTGTGATAATAAATCAGTAATTGCTTTATCTAAAAATCATGTGTTTCACAAGAGGAGCAAGCACATTGATACAAGATTTTACTTTATCATAGAATTAGTGAACAATGGAGAAATCCATCTGGACTTCTACAGATCTAAAGATCAATTAGTAGACATATTTACAAAGGCATTACCAAAAAAGACATTTGATTATTTGAGATAAAGTTTAGGCATTGTAAATTCTAAAATTGTAAGTGGTAGAAATTAAGGGGGAGTGATAGAAAGTTAAGTTGAACTGGAGTTAATTTCTCCACTCCTCATGCATACAATTATAAGCAATCAGTTAGTAAACTGACAGTTAAGCAATCAGTTAGTAAACTGACAGTTTAGCAATTAGTTAGTTAACAAACAGTTAGTTAAACTGTTAGAGAATTTGTTAGAGAGTTAGTTTGCATGAAAAGACTAAAATTAGTCTTGAATTTATTTTCTAACTATTGTATGGATTCAAATATATTTAAAGACGCTTGGGCACATCATTGTAAGCAAGGAAAATTGAATATCAATAGAATCTCTTTCTTTCAAGAAATTGTTGTAGCAATTGGATTATTTCTTATTTATTTGATTTAGTTCTTTTTTTTCATGCTCTCTTGATTCTGACAAATGCACTTGCCTTGCCACAAGGCCCCTGTCCCTTTTTACAAAACCATGGTAGTTGTCTGACCTAGACAACGTTGCTAAATTTCCTAGCATTGGTATCATACACTGTAAATAATCATTTGTAAAATGTATTAGGAATGTGTGCAATTAATAAAAGGTCTGAGCCTCTTGTGCAATGGAAATATCTTGTGGATTGAAGCTTTTCACCTGTGAAGTTATAAATAATTTAAACTGTGTCCACACAACCCCCCTTGTCAGCCACAACACCCTTCCCAAATTTTCAAATATAATAATGCAATGGTAATGCCAATGTGATGCTATCCTCCTCTAAGAATCTCAATATCTCATTTTAACGTAAAAAAGCTTGCAAATCCAAGATATCCCTTTCCAAAGCTAACAGAGGTCAAAAGCAACCTCATGAAGCTTGAACATTGTTTCTCAAAATTCCACCAACAAGTGTACAACCTGTTCAATTCACCCTTTCTAAGCACACTTTCAGCCTCTGCCAAATACGAGCATTGAATCAAGAAGAATAATTGCATTGAGGAATGGTTGAGTGCAGTAAAGAGCAAGCTCAGACACAAACAATGGGGCACAAGGTCGTTTGAGGTCTCGTTACGCTGTTCTTGAGCTTCCATCCTCTCCTAGGCAAACCCTTATACCTTGCCTATATATATATATATATATATATATATATATATATATATATATATATATATATATATATATATATATATATATATACATGAAATTTTATCACTTTTGAATGTTAATATTCATATGATGTATCTTTTTAATCTCTAAGTATATTCCAATAGATACAAAGGTAAATATCAATAGTATTTTTATAATCATAAAATAATGTACACAAAATGTTAAAAAATGCATGCATTCGTACTCCATCTCTTGTTAAAAAAATTCTAATGTGTTTGTAACTTTGTGTTAGTATGAGGCTGATTTCTCATATTGTAAAATATATTATTAGGAAAATACTTAACATTGTTACGTGAGTTAGGTGATGTTAGAATCAAGAGAGCATACAAAACAAGAACTTAAACAAATAAATAAGAACTGAACCCAATTGCTACAGCAATCTCTTGAAAGAAAAAGATTTTATTGATCTTCAATTTTCCCTTACTTACAATGCTACGCCCAAGGCGACTTTAAATAGATTTGAATCCAAAAATAGCTGAAAATAAACTAATTGTTTAAATTATCATCTAACTACTTAACTAACTGATTGTTAAGTGCTTAAACTAACTGATATCTAACTTTTAGTTAACTAATTGAATGTGAACTACTTCTTTAATAGTTTAACTAATTGTTTGATAACTAACTGTTCACTAACTGATTGTTCACAACTGCATGTTCACTTCTGCATGCATGAGGAGTGGAGAAATTAACTCTTGTTCATCTTGAGTTTCTAACACTCCCCCTTAATTTCTACCACTTACAATTTTAGCATTTACAATGCCTAAATTTTGTCTCAAATAATCAAAGGTCTCTTTTGGTAATGCCTTTGTAAATATATTTGCCAATTGATCTTCAAATCTGCAGAATTCCAGATGGATTTCTCCATTGTTCACTAACTCTCTGATAAAGTGAAATCTTGTATCAATGTGCTTGCTCCTCTTGTGAAACACATGATTTTTTGATAATGTAATTGTTGATTTGTTATTACAGAAGATTGATGTTGAATCCTTCTGTGCTTGTAATAAATCTTTCAATATTCTTCTCATCCAAGTTCTTTGACATGTTGCTGATGTCCCTGCTACATAATCTGCTTCAGCTAATGAAAGTGTCACTATAGGTTGCTTTTTGGATGCCCATGTGACCACACCTGTTCCTAAAAGAAAGGCATGTCCATAAGTACTCTTCTTATTATCAACGCTACTTGTAAAATCACTATCTGTAAAACCAATCAAACTAAAATCGTTAGTTGTAGAATATAAAATTCCATATTTTTTTAGTTCCTGCCACATATCTCAATATCCTTTTTCCAACTTGCCAATGTGAGTCTTTCGGTGACTCCATGAATCTTGAGATTAAACTAACCCCATAACTGATATCTAGTCTAGTAGCTATAAGATACATCAAACTACCAACTAGCCTTTTGAATATTGTAGAATCAACATTAGACCCTTGGTCTTCTTTGCTAAGTTTAGTCCCTATAGCAATTAGTGTAGGTGTTGGTTTACAATTCAGCATCTTAAATCTCTTTAACACATCATTTGCATATTTTGTTTGATAGATAAATATTCCTTTCTTTGATTGTACAACTTTTATTCCCAAAAAATACTTCATTAATCACAAATCTGTCATTTCAAATTCTTTCTTCATTGCTCATTTAAAAGTGTCTATAGACAAATTTCTAGTAAAAATCAAATCATCAACATATAAATACACAATCAAAATCTGACCTTCTTTATTGATTTTTGTGTACAAAGTAGGCTCACTATTGCTTCTACTAAATCCATTGTTTATCATATAAGAATCGATCCTACTATACCATGCTCTTGGTGCTTGCTTGAGACCATAAAGAGCCTTCTTCAATCTGTAAACTTTTTCCTTATGTCCTTGTACTTCATAACCTGTGGGCTATTTCACATATACTTCTTCATCTAGAAAACCATTCAAGAAAGTTGATTTTACATCCATTTGATATACATACCAATTATTTTGATTAGCTATTGATAATACCATTCTAACAGTATCCAATATAGCAACTGGAGCAAATGTTTCATTATAATCAACTCCATGTTCTTGTGCAAAACCTTTTGCTACTAACCTTGCCTTGTGTTTTTCAACATTTCCATCTGCATCAAATTTAGTCTTATAAACCCATTTGACTCCAATACAATCCTTACCTTCAAGTAAATTAGTTAGATCCCATGTTTGATTTCTTTCAATAGCATTCAACTCTTCATCCATTGCTTTTAGCCAATGTTCCTCATTAACTACTTCTTCATAATACATAGGATCATGAGTGAAAAGAGCAAAATTTGAAACCAAATCTAATTTATCTTCTTCTTGATTATAAATCTCATTTAATTTTCTCATTTTCTTATCTTTCAATCTTGCTCTTAAAGTAGCAAGAGTTGGATCTGATTCGTCACTTACTTGTGAATTTGGAGTAGGGTGACATGCATGACTAGATGATTCACCTTGTTCAAACCTTCTAGGTGTTCTTATTGGAGTGCTTGTTCCTGCTTGTGGAGAGGATTGTCCACCTTGAAAATTTTGTTCTTCAAAAACTTCTTCATCCTGTGGAATTGGTGCTCCAATTGTGATGGTGCTACCATCCCATGCTTCTGCTTCCTTAAATTCAACATCTCTGCTAATAATCACTTTCTTTGAAATAGGGTTATACAGCTTATAAGCTTTTGACTCTTCACTATAGCCAATAAAAATGCATTTCTCACCTCTATCATCAAAATTTCTTCTCAATTTAGATGGTGTAAGAGAATATGATATACAACCAAAAATTCTAAAATGATGTACACAATATTTCTTACCACTCCACGCTTCTTGTGGAATTTGATCTCTTACACTCTTTGTTGGGATTCTATTAGGAATATACACTGCACATGCTACTGCTTCTGCCCGGTACTCATTTGACAAGTGTTTGGCTTTCAACATGCTTCTTTCCATCTCCATGATTATTCTATTCTTTCTTTCTGCTACGCCATTCTGCTGTGGTGTGTACTTTGTAGTCAATTGCCTTTTGATTCCATGATATCTGCAAAAATCTTGAAATTAATTAGACATATATTCACCTCCTCTATCTGATATGAGGACTTTGATATAACGGCCACTCTACTTTTCAACCATTGCTTTGAATTCTTTAAACTTTTCAAAGGCTTCAGACTTATTTTTGAGAAAGTATATCTAAGTCTTTCTGCTAAAGTCATCAATGAAGGTTAGAAAATAAGTACTACCTCCAAGTGATGTAATTTGCATTGATCCACATAAATCACTATGGACTAGCTCTAATATTACCTTAGCTCTATATGAGGCTCCTATTGGAAAGCTCTCTCTATGCTGTTTTGCCAGAATACAACTGTCACATGAACTTCCTGGCTGTTCTATTGGTGGTAAACCCTTCACCATATTTTTCTTCTATAACAAATTTAAACCTTCAAAATGTAAATGCCCATACCTTAAATGCCATAGCCATAATTGATCTAGATGCATGTTTTTGAAGTGGGCTTCCTCTTGTCCTTGGATGCACTAAATATGAAGAGGGAACATCCGATTCTTGGTCATCTCCACTTTTCCTATCAACCTGTAACTTGGAAACTTATCCAGTATTGTGCAAACATTATCCATAAATGATATTTTGTAACCTTTTTGTACTAACTGACCAACACTCAAAAGATTATGTTTTAGTCTAGGTACAAAATAAACATCAGGTGTAAACCTTCTTTCACCATTCTTGGCCAAAGCATTTATGACACCTTTACCCATGACATCTCCTGTGATATCATTTCCTAATTTCACTTCTAATCTTACAGAATCATCAAAACTAGCAAAAAATTCTCTATTCCCTATCATATGATTACTACATCCACTATCTAAGAACCAAATATCTCTAGCTTTTTCTTGAGTAACATTGCAAGTAAGAAATAAGCTTCTAGAATTAGAACTAGATTCACCTGTGTAATTAGCATTCTGCTTGTACACATATCCTTTTTTACTTCTGTAGTCACTTGCATAATGACCATATTTCTTGTAGTAATAACATTGAATATTAGATTTATCAAACCTCTGTGAACTTTGTTGGAAGTGATTGTTGCCACGTCCTCTACTGCTGTAGTTTTGATTACTGTTCTCATCTTCATCTGGATTGCTCCTTCCATATCTGCCTCTGCCTCTTCCTCTGAAATTAGACCTGGCTCTTCCTCTTCCTCTGCCAAATGATACATGTGACTTGAAAGCATTCTCAAGTGAAGTATTGTTATTCCTATTCATTCTGGATTCATGAGTTAACAAAGAACCCATTAATTCATCTGCAGATAATTGTTTCAAGTCCTTGGTTTCCTCAATAGCTACAACTATTGCATTAAATTTATTGGGTAAACTCCTAAGTATTTTCTCTATGATCTTCTAATCCGTGATAGTTTCTCCATTAGATCTAATTTGATTCACTATATTCAAAACTTGACCCATAAACTAGTCTATTGAATCTGAATCATTCATTTGCAAATTTTCAAAACTTCTCCTAAGAGATTGCAATTTAGCAATTTTTACCTTTGTATTACCTCTATAGGTAGTCTCCAAGATTTTCCATGCCTCTCTAGATCTTGTTGCTGCTGCAACTCTAGAAAAAATAGATTCATCCAATGCGTGTTGGATGAGAAATAAAGCTTTTGCATCTTTTTTCTTGTTCTCTTTAAGCTCGTCCTTTTGTTCTCGATTTAATGCCAAATGGACTGCCTCGTCCTGCAGTTCTACAAAACCACTCTCTACAAGATCCCAAACATCTTGTGAGCAAAATAAAGTTTTCATCTTAATTGACCAAAAATTGTAATTCTTACCATTGACAATGGGAATTTGAGGCTGAGAAATACTGTTATTCGTTGCCATTTCTTACGCTGAAATGACTTTCTGGTTTGTTGTTTCTGAAACATAGTCACTGACATCGGTTACACTGCCATGGTCGGTCAGATAATACTGGCGATGTCGATTTACTTTGCCGATGTCGGTCTGGTAGTCAGCTGATGTCAGTTATTCTACCGGTGTCGGTCACTGCGCTGCCTACTAGCAATTCCTGTGCCCGACTGCTTCGCTCTCATTTCTTCTTGTTGCCTCCCTACTGGTTGCTTTTCTACCCAGGTTCTGATACCAATTTGCTAGAATCAAGAGAGCATGCAAAACAAGCACTTAAACAAATAAATAAGAACTGAACCCAATTGCTACAGCAATCTCTTGAAAGAAAAAGATTTTATTGTTCTTCAATTTTCCCTTGCTTACAATGCTGCACCCAAGGCATCTTTAAATAGATTTGAATCCAAAAATAGCTGAAAATAAACTAATTGTTTAACTCATCATCTAACTGCTTAACTAACTGATTGTTAAGTGCTTAAACTAACTGATATCTAACTTTCAGTTAACTAACTGAATGTGAACTACTTCTTTAATAGTTTAACTAACTGTTTGATAACTAACTGTTCACTCACTGATTGTTCACAACTGCGTGTTCACTTCTGCATGCATGAGGAGTGGAGAAATTAACTCTTGTTCATCTTGAGTTTCTAACAGGTGATCTTATAATTATATTATAATGTATATAAAGTATTAAGAAATATGTCTCCATATTTTATTTTGTGTTGTATTTTTTATAACAAATCTATAACTTAATATCAGTATAAGACTGATTTGAAATATCGCAATATTGATGAAAAAATTTAACATTGCTGTACAACTTAAATGATCTTATAAGCAATTAAATGAAAAGATAATTAATTATAGAAGGCAATAAAAATACCAACTATAAAATATATATATTGGTAATCATAGCCGATCCTAATGTATTTGCTATACAATTCACCAAGACTAAAATGTTCATCCTTGCAAACTCTATCAATGACTTCGACCACCATGTCTTCCTATAAAAAATTTTGGGTCTACTTTCTACTGAAAAAATACCCTGTTTGGACCTCATAGTATCTGATTGGTGAGGGATGGAAATTAGTTTATAGGGAATAAATGCATTCGTTCTTTTTGGTTTTACTATACTTTCATCTTATAGGTCCATACGTATTCCTTATAAAGGGAACGATTAATAATATGGAATGGCTTATACTTATTCAAGATTAATAATTGCAGTCTTACGCAGTTGGACATAATTCTACTCACAATTAAAATCACCCGTAGAGTATGACACAGATTGATTAAATTTGTAGATAGAATTAAAACTACTGGGTGCTTTAGATATGATAGGATTGTGTGAAAGTAATTGTGTAGATAAATAGTAATGTTACAAAAACTAAATATGTGAGTGTATTTGGGTTGCAGGATGCAGGTAAAAGTATAATAGATGAAAGTATAATTCGTTGAGGATGTAAAATTAATAATTCGTTGAGGATGTAAAATTAAGAGGTAGATGATGGCAAGTAATTATACTAGTGTGGAGCAAGTGTGGAGCAGCAATGGTAGGAAGTGGAGGGGTAATAAAATGCATATTGTATTTATTAAAAATTTATAAAAAAAAAAAAAAAAAAAAAATTGTAAATTGTAAGTTGTTTGATGGTGAAAAATTGATGTAAATTAGGATAAGTAGTTAGTAAATTATGATAAGTTATTTTTATAAAATAGTTTTTAAAACAGATTGTTATTCTATCTAATTTATTAGATTAAACATTTAATTGAGAATACCATAATATGCCAGTTTATATATGATTTATGAATAATATGGAACGTTCAAACTTAAAAATTATTGTTAATGGTTTGTATAATATGCCAATTCCTATAATATTGATGAATAATATAGTAAATTCAAATTTAAAAATTGTTGTGAATGGTTTGTGTGATCAAATATGGTTATTATGGGAGGTTGTAACAAAATTGGAAAGAAGTACATATGAAAATTTGATGATCCATTATCCCTTAAAAATACATTAATATATCTCTTGATTATGGAATAGTTGTGAAAAATAATTCACTCTATTGTATTTATTTAATTAAATACATTTACTTAATTAAATATTTAACTGAAAACGCCATGTCATTAAAGTTAATTCAATGATAATTTGGTCAAATTCTAAAAGCTTCATGAATAAAGATATTAGAAGAATCTAGTGCATAAAAGTACAAAATGCATCTCTATCTAGAAAGGGAAAGTAGTAAATGAGAAGATTAAATGCTCAAAATATTGGTTATGATCATACCATACAAAATATCCATGTATTAATGGACCTCTAATTATTCTTAATTGTAAATCTATCATATTTAGTTCTATTCTTGATAATGTACATTAACTAATTATTATATTTGGTACATTTTTAACATTTGTTTAGCTTATAAGGATAAGGCTTTGCAAGCTTTAATGTTGATCTCACTTTATATGTAGGTTGAGAACACTTGATCCAAGCCTATCTCTACCACTATTGAATTTAATATCTTAATAGGCATAATTTCAATATATTGGCCACCAATAAATATGTTTTGTATTTTCTAATAATATATTGTATAGGTTTCTAATCTTAAAATCTATGAAAATACTTTTAGTACCTTTATCTTTCTCTTGAGAAAATCATTAGCTAAACCATCAAGTTACTATGTTAGTATAAAATTTATTGTTGAAACCTCAGATGTTAATCTTTCTTGGTAAATTGTATGTAATTAAAAAGTAGTAGATTGTTGTTAAACACTCGAAAAATTTACCAATATATATATTTTTTTGGTATATTGTGGTAGTTGAACGTTCGTTGTAATGGATTTCATGAATTGTTAGATTAAACCTTTCTAGCTTAGTTTGTAATGTGTTATCTTAAAAATTATTTACTGAACTTTATATTTAAGAATATAAGTCTATATTTTAATGACGTGGTGAGCTTATAAGAGTTTGGATTTCATAAATTGTTAGATATAAACCTTTTTATCTTAATTTATAATGTGTTATCTTAAAAATTATTCACTAAATCTTATTTTAAGAATACAAGTTTATATTTTAATGACATGGTGAATTTATAAAAGTCTTCTTTTTAAGCACTGTTTAAATATGAAACATAAAACTATTCTTAGAATGAATAGTTTTAGTTAAAATTGAGTATGAGACTATTATAACCATAAAGGAAGATATGAAATATTAAATATTATGTAATGAATCTAAACTACTATTTGAATAGCCTATATTATTATGTTTTAAACCAAATTTATAAATCTAAGTACGTATCTAATTTAGATAATATTAATTTGGTTTGACTCTCCATAAATGCTACTTTAGCTAAAATAGACTAATTATGGTACCATTAATAGACTTGTAAGGATGTGATCATTAATTGGTTACTTGTACCAGAAATGAGATTTTGAATACGAATCATACACGTAGGCTCATACTTTTAAAGAATTAGGTAACTTTGACCATACTTTATGTGACTTCTACACAAGTTTGAGATCTGGGTAAGAAAACAATACTATTAAAAGCCTTCCTAATTTTAAAATCAAAGACTTAAACAAAACCAATGTGTTATGCCTAGATTTTTGGTCTTGATCTTTACCGAATTAAACTTAGAATGAGTAGTGGTATTAATGATTATAAGAGCAGATTGTTGATTTGTAAAAATGGTGCATGTTTCCTCCTTGCTAAAAGAAGAGGAATGAAGATTGAAGCCTATTCATTATTCAAAATCGGCTGTACATCAAATTATTTTATACCTACTTTCCTATTTTATTATTCCAGGAAGGTTTAGGTCTCTCTATAACTCATATTCAAAATATTGTTGTTATAGTATCAAACTCTCCCATGTGCGGTAAATATTTTTGTGAACTTATTTAAGTGTTGGATTGGAGAGAAACTATTAAGTAAAGAACCATAATAATAATGTTGAGCTAATTATTGTTATCCTTTTGATGTTATTTGGAAAGAGTTGGATTTTATTTACTTGACAGTAAGGCCATACTTATTTTCTCATGCAAAAAGGATGTGTAATTTTATATCCGTAAATACAGACTAAAGCCCTGGCTTGGTCAAATAATTATTAGTATTAATAGTATTTTGGAATAGACCTGACTTTTTTCCATTAACGCAATTAGTATGACCATGGAACACCTGTATTGTGTTCTCATGATCACTAGTTTTCCATGCCTTAGAATACCATCATACTAAGGTATAATGAAATGGAAGGTTTTAATAACATTTTTTCCCGAAATTATCAAGGAATATGATGAGTTATGATAGTTTTTAACCTTTTGTTTTGGCATGAGTTAATCTATTTTTTTGACAAGAATATTTATTAATAAATAGTTATATATTCTTTGTAATATTGTCTTTATCTCGAGAAGTTGAAAAAGCATCTTATTAAATTATGAAAATTGTATTTTGATGCTAACTATATAGATAATATTTGAGTTATTTATCGTGTTGAATTGAATAAATTAAAAACTAATCTGCCTTGATTTTTGGATATTGGATATAAAAAAATATTGTATTATGTCTAAATTTCATTTGGTTAGAAATAGATTTAACCTAAGTGCATTGCTTAGTCTTCAACATTATTACATGTATTGGATGTTGTCTATATATCATAGAACTAAATGTTGAGATATTTAGTATTAAAAAAATTGTGTTGTGCTCATGTGTGTTAAAGGAAAATTTGCTTTGTTCATTCATTATTATTCCGCAACAAGCTTAAATTATATTTTTATGAGTTTCCCATAATATGACGAGTTCATCCATTGGATGCTTTTGAGACTAAGACACTATATGCATAAATACTATTTAGACCCTTTTTATGAAAAGAATGCCACACATTGTTTTATACATACTAATATGCCTTGATATGTTTATGCTTAATAATGGGTTGTGTACCCAAAATTGCACTTCAAAAGTTATTAGTATTAATACTTCTTGTCACCCAGGGGTTTGACATATTTTTTTATGGAGACTTGCATCTACCCTGAACTAGATAATCTTGATGGTATATTATGTTGATGACCCTCTTTTTTGGTCTGAATTATTATTATTTTTTATTATTATAATATTTTATATTAAGAAGTAGTCTTGTTACACTTGATATATCTAAATTTTTGTTATACTCAATTATTATGTTGTTAAAATTAGCTTATAGACTTCATAGTCACACAAAACATATTATACTTGTCATTAGTTGATTCTATTTCAAGTTTCTTTCTCTCTCATTATTTTGACATGATTGAAATATAGTCATAGCATTTGAGATTTGAGATATAATGATGAATGAATATGAAAATAGAGAAATGTATTATAATTAGCTTACATAGATTTTATCAATACTATTAATGAATATAAGTTATATCGATATGCTACTTAACCTAGTATCGAGTAGTCATGGGAACTATTGAGTTGGATTTGGATGATCCGTGTAGGATTAATGTAGTAATTACACTATTAAACCCACATATGTTATTATTTATAAAGTAAAAATTTATCATGTGAAATAGTAATATTATATGATTCATTTATAGGAACATGATTAGATATCTATGTTTTTTAATCATTTTTTTGTAAATTAGGAAAGTAAATTACCTAATACAATAAATTGTGTGTAAAATGAGACTACTACAGATATGCAATAGGTTTTACAAACTGATTTTAACCATATTAAATTGGGAAATGGAATAAATATGGAAAGTGTGAAAGGTAAATATAAACCGATATGGGAAATAAAGATATGCACTATTTTTGGATCCAATTTTGATAGAAGGATTGTATTAATGGTATTCAGACTTAAAAATGGAGTAGAGAGAGATTTTGGACAACAATGATGTAACTAGACAATAGTGGTGGTGATCTTATCTAAATATGGAGGTCTTGTCTAGTAGACAACATGGATCCAATATTTTTTCCTTCACCTATTTTTGTAATGACTGTTAGAGAGATTTTGAATTGCTTTTGGGATGACTATATAACTTACTTTCCACTTGAAAACACTAGCTCAATAGACAAGAAGTCAAAATGTAATCATGGAGTAAAATGGGGTCAATGATTGAAGTTGTTCTTGACCTCAATAACTCGTATGTTGAGTGACACCTACATACCAATACTTGGAAGAGGGATCAAACTCCATGTAGTTCTCCTATGCTATGATGGTGTGTGAATTTGGTATAAAATATAAATGTAGTTATAATCTTAGTGTGATTAAATGATTCAATTGTGACTTGTGACATTATACGTGTATTTAGGATTTATCTCAGGCCTATAAGGGTTTTCTATCATCATAATTGTTAAAATAGGAAAAAATTTCTCAATGTGTAATTAGAATTCTGGTGCTTTTAAGTGTGTAATCCTCAGTTGTGTAAAATGGTATGAAAATTTAATTATTTAGTAGTGTTTTTCGAATTCCTTCAAACAGGGATTATAAAACTCATACTTCAACATTTTAATAACTTTTAGTTTAATAAAATAGTCATTATTTGTCAAGAGGACAATAGTGGTGGGTTTATGTAACAGAGCAGGACACTCTGATCTAATGGGGCACTATTGTCCAATGATAAAAAAACAAATATGTTGAGTATCAAGGATGGTCTATGTGTGGTCTTGGATTATTTAAACAATAAATAAGGACATGTTTGGATCATTAGTTATCTTAAAATATATAGTTATCCACATGGAAAGTGAAGTAAAATGATCAAAAGGCCTTAAAATAGGTTATGAACTAAGTGTGTAAAAAAAGGTCATCACAAGTGTACTTTTTTAGCTTAAATTTTTATTTGTGTCTACATTGCCAACTTTTATTCTATTGATTAACAAAATGAACATACTAGAGTAAAATTAAAAGTGTGTACCTAAAATTACTTATGAATTACACATTTGAATGGAGGGCACAATGGTGAACTGCATTGCATGTAAAATGCAATGGAACATGTATAAAACCAATCCTTACCTAAGATAAATACAAAAAATTTAACACAAAAAAACTCATGAATAACAACAAATGAATACACCTAATTAGGTACACGAATCATGGTATTTTCCTAAAGTAAGCTATGATGCAAAATTAGTAATTGTAGATGGTAGGACCCTTGGAGTTTTCAATATCTTGGATTCGAATGTGCATGCGCTAGTCCTTATGGATAGGTGATTGTGCTTAATAGCTCAATGTGTGTTTGACTCTGTCATCACATACCCATAGTATTTATGTAATCTTAAATCCTTGTATGAATTTTAATAGATTATTATAGTTCATAAAATAGTGAAAAAACCAAAGAAAAACATTTTACACAAGATAAAGTTTATTTATAATGTAAAATTGGTGCATAACTTGTGCAAAATTGGTGAAAAAGTCTAGCATGATTTACGTCTATTGTATACACCATGGAGAACAACATGGATTACCATTCCATCTATGAGACTAGTGAAAAACAAAGCAAAAATGAAGCCATGTTCTACGCACATGCCCTTGATATGATATATAGTGTATATATATACTATTATATTGAGTTGTAAAAACTATAACTAAAATAAAAAAAAAAACTCTATGCTAAACCTAGAATAACATGACAAACATTATGCCTCCTAGTCTAAGTAAATTTGAGTATTTTTGGAAAGTGAAACTACAAAACTACTAAAATTTGCTTTGGGTTGACTAGGATTATGATAAATTTTGCAATTGACTTTTTTTTTGGTGTTTAGATAACAGTGGGGGAATTGGATAACAAAATAGTGTGCTCCTATCCAAACTATTTTATGAGTATTTTCTAAGTTTGAAACTATACCAACTATGTAATATCTAAAATATTTTGTTTGTGTGAAGAATTATGTGGATTAGTCTCTAAGATAAATCACTGTGTATACCCCCTCTTTCTAGGTGAGTTATAGAGTCTACGTAATAACTTAACTCAAAATAAAAAGTTAGGCAAAAGATTGTTACAATAAAAAGATGTAAATATGATTAGTAGTGATGACATGGATAAACATGGAATCATCATCATAAATATAATGATCATAATAGTAATATGAGAGGCATTTATGGATAGACATGCATAGTGAGAATGTCAAGATAAATGTTAGCAATTAGGCATGCAGATAAGTGATCAAAATTTAAGTATTAAAAGTTTAATGGAACTAATTTGGGATAGATGCATGATATCCATCATGGCATAAAAATGATTGGGGATTCATGATATCCATATTGTCATAAAAAAACTAATCAGACAAGAAAATAAGTGTCATGTCCATGACACACAGAAACATAGAGTACATGTAAAATACACATAACACACAATAGAATGCCAAGGAGCCACATACAAGGGAACTATTTAAATGCCAATCAAATGTATAGAAACATAGAATGTAAGATTTGAGCCACATAAAAGAAAAAGTTAAAATATCCATAATATAAATAGAGAATACACATAAGACATGAAAAAAGAAATCAAACATGAAAAACATGCATGATATATGTAATTGATCAACATTAGTAATTTATAACGCTAGTATATTTGGTAACTTAGATAACTAGTAAGATATCATTGTGTTAGTAAGTTATCAATGTTGATAATTGTAATGACATGTAAATAATTAAGTTGTGAATAATATGGGATAGTTAAATAAGGATAAAACCTATGTATGGGATGCCCTCAGTGATATTTCTGGTGTATTTACAAGTTGTAGAAGATCTATGTATGAATTGGAGTTTTGAAAAATGATATTTTTTGCTCAATGAGACAACAACAATTGAAATTGAAAACATAGTGGTGCACTCCTATCCAATAGGGCATTGTTATCTGATTATAACTTTTGAGTCTATGATAGTGAAATAACTTACAATTAGATATGAGGAATGTATCATGTATGCTTTTTCTCACCCATTAACACTTTTGAATCATATATATGATACAAACTAGATAAAAATTATTACTGAATAGCTGTGTATAAAATAACATATGTATGATGAACTAGACATAAGCATGCATAAGACTTAATTTTAGAATTTTCTAGAATATTTAATTATTTTTTTATCTTTGCATATATGAACTGAGAAATAGAAAGAATAATAGTAGTTGATGAATCACTCAGGATCCTTACCATTAATAGATCATGTGTCAAACAAAGTAATGGTAGTCTTTGTAAAATGAGGAAAATCATGAAACTATGAAGTATCTGGATTTGTAAAATCAATTGTTCTATATTGTGGTGATGACCCTTTTAATTTATATTTTGTCATATTTACTATGTTTTGTGACATTACTAATATTCCATTAGTTGGATCTATTTATATACTACCTAAATATATGATTTATTTTTGTTTCTCTTTCTCTAAAGATGCTCCATCTTGTCTTGATTTTATAATCATTGCACTTGTTTTGCCAAATGTGACATGGTTATGATAATTATCCATTACCCCCTCTCTCCCCCCATTATTGTAATCCATGGCTCATAAAAATATATACTTCAACCAATCTTGGTTCTATATATCTCCATACACATCACTCTCAAGTGTAGGTTTATTTTTATATATTTAAAATATGAACCCAATTATATAAATGATCTAAAAAAACCCACATATTTATGTCATAAATATTGAATTATTAATTTAGTCTTAATGCCTTTAAAACATCACTATGTGATATTTAATCATAAGGTATCTTTATTTGAAATGTAATTCGATCAACATTCATGTAATAAAAAACCTTTAGGAATTTTAAATGATAATTCTTCCATATGTTAGATATTCATCGCTAGTGTGTAATGTTACATATTCAATTTGGTTACATCTTGCAACATGTTAACTACTTAATTAATGTGCAAGATCATATTATAAATCTCAATATTTTCAATAACATTACACATCAAATAAAATGTGTGGACTTCACACATTAGAAGATAAAGTCACAACATTCACAAATAAAGTATACATGTATAAATTAATGTGTAAGGCTTCCAAAACCCTTCCCAATAGCATCTTTGTGTGTAAAAATGTCTTCAAAATATATCATAATCTTTGTAAGATAATGTTCCACACTAGTACCTTGAGATTGTAAATATTTAAATTCAATTAGCTACATGAATTTTAGAAATCAATGTAATAAATTTTCATATACTTCTAATTAAGCTTGTGAAAAACTTAGTAATTTTATTATATCTTGAGTCCTTGTCCACTAACATTTCCAAGTTGTGTGCACTAAAATCACTACATGAAATTATATCTAAGTTGATATAAAATATATGAAAAAACCTTGAAGAGACTTCTGTCAACCTCTTTTTTCTTGGAGTAATATTTCTATTTAACCCAGATATTCATACAACATACTCTCCATCTCATTGAGATAAAGCATGAGCTCTTACTCCTCTGCATTTAATTATATTTTTTATTATTATTCCATGTTTATAATCTTTTGATGTACACATCCTTGTTTAATATTAAATTTATTTGACTTTTTGCTTTACCATATATTCTTTGTACTCTTTCTTATGTATTTGGTTATTGAATCTAGACTCACTCACTTTCTCCACTTCTTATTTTTTTATTTAAATATTTTTTAGATTGTCTTTCCTCCCATCCTTAACCAATGTGTACATGTTTTTTTTAACCACTATTTTGCATTATTCTATCAAAATTCTAAGCTATTTTAAGCAATGCATGACATATGTCCATGGTTATTATGTTGAATATAACTTCATCATTGTATGATCCACTCTAGAAACTTACCTAGCATTGTTCATTCAATATGTAATTATATCCCTTCAGTAACCAAGATAACTTATAGGGGTTTGAATGTGAAATATTATTCAGACCAAGTTTCTCTTCCATTTCTTACAAAAGAATGTTATCTCAACAAATAATATCACCTATAGACATGCAAAATGTTTTTTAAAATATTCTCCCTATGTGTGAGAAAATTATTCTCTTTTGTTGGTTTCAACAAAACCCTTTTCATCATGAAATATTTTTCAAATTATAGTTCATATACATTATTAATGAAAACAACACTCTCCTCATAGACTTTCACAATATGTGCACTCACATTATTTCTCATACTTCTTTCATTTTGTGCATGTGAGCATTAAAATGACATATTCATTAATTCATTCCTATGACCTTATCCTATAAATTATTGGGATATATGTGTTGGTGACTTTTGGATATCATAAAATATATCTAAGTCACAAAATACATGGATATATTGATAATATGTAAAACATTTAATATTAATGTACATCGACATACTACTAAAAATAGGGGTATTGGTGTAAAATAGGGTCTTAAGAATAAGAGGATGTGGTGATTAATTTTAAAACTAAGGGGTAATATTAATAATATTTTGATCATGCATGATATGAACCCTTTTAATATATTAATACCCCTATGATTAACAAAGAGGAATTACAGTCAGTGTTATTGCTTGCACAACATGCCCTAATTCATCTAGAATCATGTTACCCCTCTTTTTTATTTGTATTCTACTCTTTCTTTCACTTACAGGCTAGTTAGTATCAACTCTCTTCAGTTTATTTGGTATTTCATTTAAGTTTATGTTCCTAATCAGGTCTTGAAACCATATCCATTTTAAATACGTGTGTGCAAAAAACATCATATTTAACACTTAGTGTGAAATCAGAGTCTTGACATATTGACTTGCCTTAGAAAATATCACTTGCTTATCTCTCTCAAGCTACTCTTAGGGATCATCTAAGTTCATGTTCCAGACTAGCCCCTAAAACCTAATCCATTATGATGACCAAGTTCACATGAGAAAAGTTCATACGAAACACTTTCTCTCAAAATAGAATTTTGTTTATTTATTTTATATATTAAAAATCTTGTCAAAACTTGCTTGAAGTTATGAATAGGTATGGTGTAGATACATTTGGAAATTCTTAGTTTCAATACCTAATCAAAATTATGTATCTTGATTAGGTCTTTAGAGTTAAAAATTTTCAAAGTCCTTTGTTAATCAAACTTCTAAGTATGGATTGGTCTAAGTATTAGTTGAGGAGTATCTATAGTTGTAATTAGGGTTCACAAGCCTGATTAGGTCTTAACATTTTATTTTCCATCACCTTAGTCATAATATTATTTTTTATTCCAACTGGTTGGTATATTTTGGTGATTATTTTATGTTTATAGTCATGTTTTGAAAACTGACTAGTCCCTGTGTTGTGTGGGTCTACATCATTTGGTATGCAGGCTTCAATGTAATGCCTATGTATTTATATATTATATAATAATCATTATTTTTATTTGGGGTTATTACCCCATATTTATGAAATACTTATCTCCCCAAGGTAATACAATGCTACTCATGCCCAAAAGCCCAATACGGTTTGCCAGGCTCGAGCCTCCCATTCATAATGAAAAGTGAGACTTGGCTCCTAATTAGGTATTTATACCCAATCAAAATCTTAGACAACTCTATGTGGTATTCAAATCCTGATCACAACATTAACATTCCCACCTAAAATATGCAATGGTAATCAAATACAAGGGGCCTATCAATAGGAACCACCCTAGACAAAAAAGTGTTTAAATGAATTGGGGGGGGGGTGTTATACTAGTAGGCCCATTGTAATGAAATAGTTATACATAAACTAATTTAGTTATATATTAAGTTTTGACCTTACATATATATACCTTTGAGAGACTTTCAAGTTTCCTTTCAAGAGAGGTTCAACATGTGACCATCCTACCTAAGTTGGTGTATCAAATGAACCATAAACAAACATGTATTGGAAGGAGGGAAAATTGGGAATATTTTGAGGTTTTGTATTTTTTTAGTCTTGTGTCCATCCTTTATGTTTTACACACCCCTTTTACATGGATAAAATTAACATCAATAAAATGACACTAGAAGGAGGACCTAGATGGGAATATTTTGAAATTTAACAATTTTTTTAGTCTTGTGGCCATCCTTTACACTTTATCCATGTTATTGTGTGATTAAAACAACCATCAATATACTATCACTAGAATGAGAGTTGAAACATAAAATTTTAAAATGAAAATCTTAAAATTTAACACTTTAAAGTTATTGCCCAAAAATGAGATATTTTGTGAAAAAATTAGAATACTAAACATTTAAACCCACCAGTGGTGGTTGCCTAGCTTGGTTGAGCTGGCTAGCCTATGAATGATCCAAGAATTTCTCATTACTTGCCTAATAATCTAGATATTATTTTTATAAAAATACACACATGGTGGGATTCAAAAAAATAATGAACACATTCTAACATTTAAGGATGACATTATCTAGACTCAAATCTAGCATGAAGATATCACCTACCATTTATTTCATTATTATTTATATGAGGTTACTTATGTATGGTACTTGTACTTGACATATGGATATATCAATTCCTATGGTACCTTTGAAAATTTGTCTATTAATAATTTTAACATGCCCACCAATCCTTATACCTTATACCATCATTTCTTACTGCATGTAGAGAACCTAGTTAATCCATGAGCATGCTTAAAGACTTATTTCATTAGTTATATATGACGTTGAAAGATCCATTCATCCAAATATAGTCAATTTCCATGGATATTTATTTAAAAAAATTATAACCCTTGGCTTCCATGCTTATCAACATAACTCAATCCGCACTTGCATGTTTGGTGTTGGCATACTAAGAGTCTTTCAATATTGATCATATACCGATGTTGTATGGATATGGTGTTGACAATGGCACTTGTTAAGATATTCAAGTGTACACACCCAAACTTCTTTAATTTGCATGCCTGTAAATCAGCCTATCAACCAATGTATGCCTTTTAATAAAGTGTTTACTTAGTCTTAAAATCAACCAACCCTCCCTATTATAACTAAGAACACTGTAGTTACTCTTAGCACATATAATTTTAATAGTTTAATATATAATCAATAGGATATTTTACCTTTATTTTGTACTCAGTCATATTTTTATGTTGTTTTTTTTATCAAGAGTCATTTGTTTAGGATATTTACAACAAACAATGTAAGGGATGATTTAAGAGACAATATTTCTAGGACCATAATTTGTGATCTATGAGAGTGGAAGTGGAACAAGTGATGATGTGCTCAAGCTGAGTGAGAATGTTACATTTATCAATTAATAGATTCTCTAAGAAATAAATTATGATGATGAGTCTGAAGATGAAATTTCAGCCATTGTTTTTGGGAAGTTTATGGGGGAAAAATTAAGTCATGATGATCCATTCATGAAAGATGATAAAGTGGAAACTTTTTGTGATCAGCCTAACAATGAACTAGAATAATTTGAAATTTTTTATAAGGATGATACATTATTTTCATTCAAAAAATCCCATCATATATTGTTCCTAGATTTGGATAACTAATTCAGGAGATTAATGGTTAATTTATCATAGTTCAACTCTCTTCCCATCATTAGACATAGCTAAAATGAAAGAAAACTAGGTGAAACATGGCTACCACAAAAATATGAATAACTAATAGATCTCCAACCTGAAGATATCTCAATCCAATGCAAACTTTATAGTGACACATTCAGTGCATACTTGAATGATCTAGTCCCAAGATCACTCTCCTTGGAAGAATAATGTATGGACATTGATATTAATAAGTGGAAATGAGATGAAAAATATTATTTATTACCATAAATTTGGAAGTCTAGATCCTATTGAGTAGATTTTAGAATATGATTTTATTGTTCCCATATTTATTTAACTAGTGTAATCATTGAAATTAGAAATAGGAAATCATAAGCATGGTGGCCTAACTAATGGAGAAGTAAAGTGAATGGGCATTAGAGATGAGGATACCATGATTTTTTATAACTCTCATCATAATTTAGACACCGATAATATAGTGAGAATGTCATTTTCATGGGAATAACAAAGCATATGCACCCTAGGTGTTAATAAGAATGAGAAGGATTTTGATACAACATTTATGTCAAGAAGAGAATAATCGACCATTGATTTGGTGATTGGTTGCCTCAAAGAGCATATCTTCACTAGGTTTGTTACTCTAATCACTTTGTATGTGATTATTCACATGTTTATCCCTCTTAACAATTCATTATGTGGACAAAGGTATTTATCAATCCCTATTGTATTTGTTATTACCAAATTGAGTGTAAGTGCCTTGCTAAATTTATTGATGGAAATTTGATTAACTTGAGTGAAAACATCATAAATAAGATTATTTAGGATATGATCCATAAAATAAAATGGAAAAACCATAAAAAAATATGAGTTAGGTTCTTACTAAATTTATAATATCATCGGTATTAATGTGTTCCATCTTAGGTGTCTAATAGGTGAGGATGTCCAATTGCATATCAATGGGTAGTCCCTCAAGCACAACTTTCTATCTTGAATTACCCTGGTAAGGTCCTATAAATAATTTATATTTTCATTCCCTTTTATTTTCTTTAATTCTTAATTTAGATTTTTTTCATTTACTTTTTTATGTTGGTTTGGCCTTATCTTTTACCTCTTTTTGGTTTGGTCCTTCTTTTTGCCCAGTGGGTACCTCATTGGTCAATGAAATAAGGAAAAAAAGGTTTATAGGTAAGTAATTAGAATGATGTTATGGCGCTTAAGTAATATAATTAGTCTTTGGTTTAATATTTATTTTTCCCACTTGGTTTTGAATGCTCAAGATATCATGTGTGTTTTAAATTTGTTCATGTTTAGATAAACTATTTGGCCTCTAAATATATTCTCTCAAAACCACACATAAAAAATCACATTTAAATGGTTTTGGGATTTGTGTTGATGAACCTACTATGGTTAATATCTAGGGTGAAAAATATATACTTCTAATTTTTCTTTTCCATGATGGTCCCAAACTCAGAATTGAGATGTTGAAAATAAGGATAGAAAATAAAACAAATAGTAAAATAAAAATCAGTTTGGGAAAAACCAACTCCTTGGTGACTCAAGAAACTTATAATATGACTATAGATACCCAAATAACATTATATCAAGACCTTGAGTAGGATCATAGGCATATTAATTAGTGATATGGATTATTGGCTAGTAGTGGAGAAATTTTCATGCATTCATTACAAGGTAGAGTTCATT
Organism: Torreya grandis; assembly: GCA_037957365.1. Taxonomy (NCBI): domain Eukaryota; kingdom Viridiplantae; phylum Streptophyta; class Pinopsida; order Cupressales; family Taxaceae; genus Torreya; species Torreya grandis. The sequence continues at coordinate 597,593 of JARHVA010006390.1, read as the reverse complement.
AGGTTGATGATTAAGATTGAAGTAGCTAGTCCCTATAGATTCCATAAAGAGATAATGAACTCATTTTCACACACCAAGTCAATGATAATATTAGGTGTGGTATTTTATCCACTCTCTTTCTTTAATTTATAATATATGTTAATTTTACATGTGTTGTCTTGGTTAGAGATTCTAAGTTTGTATAGACATTTCTCTACTTTTAAAATACTGAGGATTATTTTTCAACAAAGTCACCATTTTTTATTGCTTGCACAACAAACCCTAATTCCTTCAAGTTAATGGTACCCTTCTATTTTTTATTTTATCCACTCCTTATTTACCTCATGGGCTTGTTAGTATCATCTCTCTTAAGTTACTTTGGTAGGACATCTCAATTTACATGCAAAATATGTCTCAAAACCACCTCCATTGGAAATACCATATTTGTGCGAAAAACTTCATATTTAATACTTAGTTTGAAATTAGATTCTTATGGCTTAAATTATATTTAAAAATCTCACTTACTTAGCTCTCTAAAGCCACTCTTAGGGGTTATCTTGATTTGTTATTGAACCATTCCGAAAAACCTTTTCCATTGTGATGGTCAAGTTCACGTGAGTAAGTTTCATATAAAAGACTTCGTCTCAAAATGGAGTTTCATTCACTTATTATGCACGATAAAAAAATATTGTCAAAACTTGTTTTTATCCCCAAATAGGTACTTTGTAGGTTTATTTTGAAATTCTTGGTTTTAATAACTATTCAAACTTTTGTATCCCAATCATGTCTTCAAAGGTCAAAAGCATCACTATTATTTTATAATCGAACATCAAACACTGAATTGGTTAGAGTGTTAGTAGAGGGGTCTTTGTAGTTATAATCAGATTTAGCAAGCCTGATTAGGTATTCAAATTTTGTTTGCACTCACCTTATTAAAATAATGCAAGTGTAAAAATAGGATCTAGATATGAAGAATGAAGGCAAACACATTCACACAACCATAACGCAAACTAATGTGGTAAAACCTCACATGGATTTTAAAAAATACAAAATGATTATTCATTCATTGAGAAACGTATTTGACCCAATACAAACAACCTTTCTCTCCTCAGTGATTCTCAATAATATTCTTCACATAAATAATATTTGAATATATTGAATATTTGAATTTGTGTATGCTTGTATGTATTTGAATGCATTGAGTTTAGTATTTTACCATGTAAAATCATTTATAAATGGATTGAACCATTATAACCAATGAGTTCAACCTCCCACCCAATTATAAGTTTTACTAACATATATTTTATTATTTATTAACATTTAATTTAAATCTTGTAATGTAAATAATAAAATACATTATTATTATTTTATCTACCAATGTAATTCAATTTAGTAATGGAATTTACATACCACTTAATAATTAATTATTCTAGCACTCCCCCCATTTAACCCTAAATTAGATGAGGATCCTACTTGGGTAGATAGGGTTAAGAATATAAAAATGATAATTCACAAGGGTGATAATCAAATCTACAATAAGCTAATTAAGTTCTAAACTCAGATAGACCATATACTGAGTTTATTAAAATGGGATAGGATAAATATAGAACGTACAAATATGCTAGATATATAAATGACAAAGAAATAATGTAGTTAACTAGTTCTGATGTTAACAAGGTTTTGGATGTGGAACATTTAGGAAGACGATTGGAATATGATTATGGAACTGTAGCCAAAGAATTTATTAAGTGTTTCTAGATTGATAGACATAAGTGTCAGCCTAGGACATTTGTGTCAATGTTACTGTATAAACTTGATATACGTATCCTATATGTAATATTTGCTAAAAGAGGATACAATCATATGGATACTTATGGGTTTATCTTTAGCTTCACTCTAGTGCACTCATATCTAGGTCATGGACTATAACACCTTATGAAATGGAAAACCCCTAGTTCTTCATACGCATAGTGACCTTCGAAAAAATGGGTTAGTGAGATCACAGTGTCAAAATAAATTAAAAAACCCCTTTATCAATGGGTTCTACCTACACATCCTCTACTCCATAGAGGGCCTCAAAATGATGTAGCTCTACCCTATATGTTAGTTTATGTCTGAATCATGAAATATGTGGAAAGAAAGTACAATAGTGACCTAGCTTTTAACTTAAAAATTAGGATCTTAAGTTACTCCTTCATTAATTTAAACATGTATATCCATTATCCCTCTTACTAATATTAAAATAGGATAAAATAGGGAAGCTTTACTTAATTTAATGCTTAATTGAATGATTTTAATAAGTTTCCTTGGTTTCTATTAGGGTTAGGAATGGACACAAGTTGATATTGTGTTTATATCAATCATTTTGGATAAATAACTCACATTAAAGCACTTAGGTCGACCATTAGGATAAGTTTCATTTGAATATTATATGACTTTAGGGAACTAGATACTTACATCAAATTAGGACACCTGTATCAATGTGGGTGTCTATCTAGGATGCTAGTGTCTAAAGAACATGAAAGTAGGTATAGGATCAGAACATGAAAGGCCATAATATAATCATATTTTAAGCATTATATGTAAGATATCAAGCTTGGGTCATCAACATAAT